>JAFVLL020025801.1:0-34087 GCA_021397915.2 Tor tambroides | reverse complement strand
GTCTCAGTTTGTTCTGTTTCTTCAGACTGGATGATGATCAGATCAGATCTCTGTGTGGAGCAAACAAAAATCTCACTGGATTATTACAAATAATGACAAAATGAATGTTTGGAAATGTAAACTGATATTTCCTACTGACACACTACAGAAAAAGATAGAAATAACTGACTTTAAACCATTTTTAGCTGGTCAAAATTCTAGTGTTCTAATAATTTTGGCCACCACTGTACATATTTTTTTTTTAAATAAAGTAGTAAAATAGAACTAAGAAAAAAGATCCCCCTAATGTTCAAGACATGGTTACGGTTGGTGTAAACACTAATATAGTTTAGGGGTGGCACGATACATGTATTCGTACCGAACCGTCACGGTACGGGCATCTCGGTTCGGTGCATGAGGCCTTACAACGAATACATGCGATTCACCCCCAATCCAGAACTGGGCGCCCGCACCAATGCAACGCTGTTTGATAACTACCAGCAGAAGAACAGCGAGTGCCATGAGTTGCGCACTTGAAAACAAAGCCCCCTAGACAGTGACCATGTGCTTTTTCTGAATGCGTCTCTCACATAGACTGACAAAGGATTATATTTTAAAGACTTGCGCACTCAACTGTTTGCAAAATGGAGCTTTGCGCTCGTGTATCCTACATCTCTCATTCGGCACAAATCCAAATATTCTATAATATTTCCATATTTGCAATGTAACGTATCTGAATGTTAAACTATTATTTATGTAAATTATAGGCTTTGTACTTCAGTCGCGTTCCAACGGTGACACAGAGGCGGGTGCGCTGATGTTTGTATTTTATTTTGATAAAGTACCAAGTTAGCAATGCTGGAACTGATGTGTTTTGTGTGTGTGTGTGTGTGTGTGTGTGTGCGCACCGGCGCAATCACTTCAACTGTTTCCTTATACCAGCAGAATCAACTTTAAACACTTATTGTCTTATTAATAATGCATCACTGTATAAAGGTCTGCTTTTATTTGTGCACAATCACAATTAAAATAAAACACTGTGCTTTTATAAAATAAAGAAAACATAGGATGTCGCTTTCTGCCATTTGAGTTTCCTTTCTGTGAACAAATTAATCATGTCACAAAAATGAACTGAAACTCAGCATATATAGGCTACGTTACGCGTAGCCTATATGTTTTTTTCCCTTGTTTATCTGTAAACTATATCAAATATATTTCAAGAATTTATTCTTTGTATGTATATATGTACTGCAGATTATATATATAATGTAATATAATATTTAGTATTACTACTGTACTACCCTCTGTTCAAAATAAATGAAAAGAAACCAAGCATAGTAGATTTGTTTTTTTCCTGTTGTACCGAAATCGTATCGAACCGTGACCCCCGAACCGAGGTATGTACCGAACCGTGACATCCGTGTACCGTGCCACCCCTAATATAGTTATTGTTATAGTTAAAGGATGATAACTACAAAAGTGTTAAAAATTATTCCATTTCTATGAGAATTGTCATTACAATACATTTTATTGTTAGAACACAGTTATAACAATATAACTGTTGGAATCACTTTCAGAACAATTTTTTCCAATCGATGAGCAATAAAAACATTGACAGCCAATCAGAGTTGAACATTTAATGCTATATCTTCAGCACATGCTTAGAATAAACAGAATGTTATTGTCCATTGGTGTGATTGGTGTTAATGTAGGTATAGTTATTTTACAGTATGTGCACTTACGTGTACTTCCAGTGTAGGTAAAATAACTGGGTAATATAAGCTTACTAAATGGGTAAAGGTGTATGTTTTAGGGGTATGTTCAGGGTTAGTATAAGTACATGTGCATGCGGAACTGGGCTGTAAAAATAAAGTGCTTCTGCTATCTTTATAGTTATAGTTCTTGACGTGAACGGGCCTTAAAAGGCAGGAGCCAGCTTTCATACCTAGTTAATGAGAATATATTTTTTTATACTGTCACAGCTACTATGAAGATCCCGTTTATAGAGTCTGCTACAATATGCTGACAGTCTGTGCTTTGCTCTTTTGCCTTCAGGTGGATTCTGGTTGGGTGTGGACCAAGAATCTGTGGCAGGTTCCCTTTCTTGGACAGGTGTCATTTTCGGCGTAATCGCCAGTCTTTGTGTTTCTCTCAATGCCATCTACACAAAAAAAGTGATGCCGGTGGTGGATGGAAATATCTGGAAGCTCTCCTACTACAACAACCTCAATGCCAGTGTACTTTTTATTCCATTTATTGTCGTTTTAGGCGAACTGAAAAGCTTGTTGGAGTTTAACCGACTGACACATTTAAATTTTTGGGGGATGATGGTTTTGGGTGGAGTCTTTGGCTTTGCCATCGGTTATGTGACGGGACTTCAGATCAAATTCACCAGTCCATTGACACACAATGTGTCAGGCACAGCCAAATCGTGTGCACAGACCGTTTTGGCGGTCGTCTACTCGGCCTCCAGTAAGAGTATGCTCTGGTGGACAAGCAATATGATGGTGCTGGTCGGGTCCTTCGCTTATACCTGGGTCAAAGGACTCGAGATGAAGAAAGTTCAAGGGCCTCCGGAAAAACAGACCACAAGCAGTCAGAAAAGTAAAGAGGATTTAGCGGTGTGAAAAATTGTTTTGGATTAACTTTGTTGTAGAGACTGTCTGTTCTGCACATCTATATATACATAAGTATATTTATATGGGCATTTGAATGTTTGATGTATATACATTTCTTTGTAGTGTAAATGATAATTATTAAAATAGGTTTAACAAAACTCTACTTGTTTAATAACACTATATACAGATATAAACAAACATTTCTGAGAAAAATTATGCATTTGCCTTTTTATATTGTTCATTCATAAATTTGTACGACTTACCCTTTACACTGTGGAAAAATCACTCCATCCACCTTTTTCTTGAACTCGGAAGTCTTGCCTGACTGGAAGGATGCTTTACATTTCCGGTCTCTAGTGTTATGCACGCTATGAATCATTAGTTAAGCATTAGTAAATAATAACTTCATCCTTTATTAAGCATTATCCCTACATTAATAGACAGTAGTAAGTAGTTTATAAATGCATAGATAT
This sequence comes from Tor tambroides, assembly GCA_021397915.2. Lineage (NCBI taxonomy): Eukaryota > Metazoa > Chordata > Actinopteri > Cypriniformes > Cyprinidae > Tor > Tor tambroides. The sequence goes on along the minus strand of JAFVLL020025801.1, from coordinate 31,017 downwards.
TGCTTTGTTCTTGATTTATAAGCATATATATAATGTTTGTAGTACTTGTATTGTCATAATTTATTAATGATCAATTTATCATTCCTAAATTAAATGTTATCTTATTAACAAGTTAGAAAGTGTAACTAAATGATTAATAAACTATTTAAATGCACATTTATACATATTATTAAGATATAGACGATAACTGAGCCTTTAAATCTTCTTTGTAAAAGCTTTACGAGGCATAAATAGTCTTCACTTTAGATGAGCTCACACAAATAGTTAACTGACAACTAGTAAATGTTTTATAACTACCTGAATCGATTAAGAATTACAATAGGAATACGTGTTAATAAAGCATTTATTAACACTAGGGCTGTCAGTTTAACGCGTTAATTAATTAGTTATGAAAAAATAACGCAATTAAAATACTCTAACACAGTTAACGCACTGGCCCCGCCCCCAGACCTGTACGTCATCATACATTTCATACAGTTTACTGTTGACAAATATGATGCAGGGCAACACAGCTCCATAAATGCAGTAATGCCCTAAAATTCAAGATATTGGTGCAAAAATGCCCCTGTATGATTTTTAGATTAGATAAATCTTTTTATTGAATTTTCCAAAATTTACACAACAATCACATCAAACTAAAAGTCTTATATTACATCACAAACATAGTACTTAAAAAGGGGGGGGGGGTCTAAGGGGGGAGCTTACAATTAGTGTTTGGAATGAATTTGTCCTCAAAATACAAAAGGACTGGAAACAAAGTCGAGATGCAAGTTAATAAAGTAACTGATGCCACAGTATTGAAGAAAGACAAGTGGACTGAAACACTAAAAGTAAACAAAAAAGCACTTTCTTTTAAATTGGATACGGGAGCAGAGTGCAACGTAATCTCGTAGAAAGACTTTCAAGCAGTTGCAGGGAAATCAATGTCACTGTGTAAGTCAAACTGTATGTTAGTTTTGTATTCTGGCCACAAGATAAAGCCAAAGGGTACAACAAAACTCATCTGCCAGTTTAAAGACAATGAAGCTGAGATCGAGTTCCAAGTTATCGAGAAAGACTCACCTGCCATCCTGGGAAGATCGGCGTGTTTAAAAAAATCGCGTTTTGGTCTCGAGATTGCATCGCGTCCCTTGTCAGTGTCGGGCGCTTGCTTAGCAATTTGTTGCGATTAACAGGAAAGTGTGTGCAGCTGAATTGGAGTAGTGTTTTGTTAGATGGGTATAAAAAGCTTAGTTTACCGTGGCAGCCGTCGTGTGAAGACCGAAGAGTGTAAAGACCATCAACTCTACCGTGCGACTCCACCGGGCAGGGACACCGACAAAGGATATAAGTATCACTTTTTATTTCTCCTCTTTCCTACTACTTGTTTCACTTCTGTTTCAGTTTTTATAACCATTTCTTACTATGTGGAAGTAAGTTGTTGTTGTTGTTTTTAAAACGTGTGTTTGGCTCAGTGTTGATGTCTGTATTGGTTATTAAGTTTTAGTTTTATTTAATTTGAGTTATTTTAGTACTTCATACTACATGGAAATGAAATAATATATATATATATATATATTGCATTTATTTTTATATGTATGTATATGTATATGTATATGTGTGTGGCTGTACATACACGTGTCGTTTTTTAGTGTTTGGCTTAGTGTTATGTTAGAAGCATTATTATACTCATACCTTTTGTTGTTTTAATATTTTAAATTGTTTTTAGCTTTACTTTTTTTTGTTTTCATTTAAATGTTTAGTTTTTTGAAATGTATGCATTTGTAATTTTTATTTAATTTCTTTGTTTTCTTAAATGTGTGTGTGTATATATAGTATTTACAGAGTTTTGACTTTTAGTTTGTTACTTTTTCTTATTTGTAAGTCGCTTTGGATAAAAGCGTCTGCTAAATGACTAAAAGTAAAAGTAAAGTAAAAGTAAAAGTTTAAGATTAGAATGGATGAAGTACATCGGGTATGTACTAAGTGGAGAAGGTGTGAAGCCTGACCAAGACAAGATCAAAGCAATTGTGGAGATGCCCAAACTACAAGACAAATCTGCCTTAATGAGGTTTCTTGGCATGGTTCAATACCTCGCAAAGTTTGTTCCAAACCTGTCTGAGACCAGTGTGCCGCTGAGGAAACTTCTGGAAAGTGGAGTGGAGTGGCACTGGGAAACATCACAGCAAAAGATTTTTGAGGCACTCAAGTCACACCTGAGCAATGCCCCAGTTCTCAGATTCTTTGATGTTAACAAGGACGTGACTCTTTTTGTTGACGCTGTGACAGTGTTCAAAAAGCCTCTTCAGAAAGCCCCACCACGTCTGCAGAGGATGTTGATGAAACTCCAGCCCTATGACCTGCAGGTAACCTACAGACCTGGAAAAGAGTTGAAAATAGCAGATACGCTTAGCAGAGCCTACCTGTAGGAAGAAACAGAACAACTACTAGACGGAGACTTGGAAGTACATCAATTGCCAGAATGTCTGCCTATTTCGGAAGAGAAATTGAGAGCTGTCAAGGAAGCTACTGTAGCAGATAAAGAACTGCAGATGATGATGGCTGTAGTCAAAACAAGATGGCCTAAACAAATCAGACGTGTGCCGCCTGCAATAAGGAAGTACTGGACCTTCAAGGAAGAACTGACCCTCTCAGAAGGACTGTTATTCAAAAATACAAGACTAGTAGTGCCACAAAGCATGCAAGCAGAAATGCTGGAGAAAGTTCATGAAGCTCATTTGGGAGTGGTGAAGTGCAAAGAGAGAGCGAGAGATGTACTGTTCTGGCTGGGAATGGGAAAACAAATTGAAGATATGGTGTCAAAGTGTGCTGTGTGCAATACCTTCAGAAGGAACAACACCAAAGAACCTCTCGTCAGTCATGACTTACCAGACAGAGCGTGGGCAAAGGTAGGAATAGACCTCTTCCATTTCAACCAAGCAGGCTATCTGCTATGTGTGGACTACTTCTCGAAATTTCCTGAAATTGCTAAATTAGCACAGCCAACGTGATAACGGCATTGAAGTCGATTTTCGCAAGACATGGAATTCTGGACGAAGTTGTCTCAGATAACGGACCACAGTTTGTGAGTGCGCAATTTAGAAACTTCAGGGATAAATGGGAGTTCAAACACTCAACTTCAAGCCCCAGATGTCCTCAGTCGAACGGTCAAAGTGAAAGACCTATACAGACCATTAAGAATCTGCTCAAGAAAGCGCAAGAAAGTCATGGAGACCCGTACATCGCTCTTCTTGATTACAGGAATACGCCACTTGGAGAAGTAAAGTTGTCTCCTGCACAGCTGCTCATGGGCCGCAGACTAAAAGCCAGATTGCCAACAGCGAGTAAGTTGTTACAACCACAGCTGCATAAAGGGGTTCAGAAAAGCCTAAAAGACAGACAGCTAAAGCAAAAGCTCTACTATGATCGAGGACCAAGAGACCTACCTGCTCTGAAGGAAGGAGAAAAGGTGAGATTGAGAGCAGAAAGTCCCTGGCAGCCAGCTGTCGTGGTGGAAAAGCATGAAAAGCCAAGGTCATACCCGGTTCAAACGCAGGATGGAGAAATCTACGGAAGAAATCAAAAACACCTGCTCAAGACAAAAGAGACAAGTTTCCAGAATTCACATATTCAGGATTCATTTGATCCAGTGATAAATGACTGTGTCTCAGATGTGGTGGTTGCAGTGCCAGTGTCACTGCCGATAACAATGCCTGGACTGTTGTCTTCAACACCTAAAGTTACTACAGAAGAGACTGTAAAAGTGACACATTCTGGCAGAGTGGTTAGGCCACCAAAGCGTCATTCGTGCTAAAGTTCTAAGGACTTCAACAGTATAGTAAATTAATTTTTTTTAGAGTTTAACACCTGTCATTTTGTTTGGTGACACTGAGTTCAAAATTTTAAGTAAGTTGCAAAACCAAAGGTTTAAAAGAAGTTTATTGTAGTGTATTGTTCTTTGAAAGAAAAAGGGAGATGTGATGTATGCTGGCGCCGTCATCATGTTGTACCCTTCAAAATCCTTCATTCCGAAGTGCCCTTTGAAGTAGATAGTTTTGAGCACTTCGGTTTGGAACGACACTTCAATATGGCGGCCATGATTGTTTTCACTCCGAAGTGCCCTTCGGCGGGTGATATATCTCGTTTGGAACGCGCCGGGTGTCAGCAGATCTTGTGTGTCCTGTCTTCATTAATATCTTTGTACTCTTAAACTAGTAAGCCTAAACAGCTAACAAGAGTTACCAAAAGATATCATGGGTAGCAAAGAAAGTGCTTAAACTAGTAAGCCTAAACAGCCTAAACAGCTAACAAGAGTTACCAAAAGATATCATGGGTAGCAAAGAAAGTGCTTAAAGTGTGACCTAAACTGGGCACATATTTTTAAAGAATTAGTCACCAATGGATTGCTTTGCAGATACTTCTTGTTGAGTGGTAGTGGGGCCTTGTATGATTTTTGTCTCATATTTCCATCACGATAAGCGGTATCACACGAGCAACCAGAGCAATATCACACGAGTGCTATTTTTATCCTGATCTATCACGAGTTTAAATGTGATCTTATACAACAGTTCAGTAAATAAGAAGTTAATATTGTGTTATATTTTAAACACAATATTGTGCAGAACTGTTGTGCGTCTGTGAGCAACACAGCGGTGTTTAGTAGGAATGAATCCGCGTTTTGAACGAATCATGTGAACCAATGATTCAAAGGCCCATTCACAGAGAGAGCCGTTTACTTCATTCCTGAATGAATCAGTTGTTTAAACAAATCGGCTCATAAAGACATTTACCGCCACCTGCTGGTAGTTTTAGTTTCTTCTTTAGAGTATCATTTCATTTATTTAAAAAAGAAATATATAAAAAACATTAAATGGATAGTTCACCAAAAATAAGTAAATAAACGAATTCTGTCGTCATTTACTCACCCTCATGTTGTTTCAAACCTGAATGATTGACTTTCTTTTGCACAACATAAAAGCAGTTATTTTGTAGACTGTTGGTAACGAAGCTGTTTTGTTCACCAGTGACTTTCATTGCATGAACAAAAAATATTGAGATGTTTCTCAAATTATCTTCTTTTATGTTCCATACTTTATGTTAGGCCGTTGTAGCCTAAACATTTAACACAATAATAGCTTTAAATGATCTTCTGAGGTATTTTGACAACCAAATTTAGTTTGCGATTAATTAATCGCAGCACCCTGTAATTAATTAGATTAAAAATTTTAATCGACTGACAACCCTAATTAACACACAATTGCTGTATTTATGAATAATATGTATAAATGTACATTTAAACAGTTTATTAATCGTTTACTTACACTTTCTAAGTGATCTTATGAATCAATGACAACACCTAAATAACTGGTTTGTAAAAAATGCAATACTTAATTTAAAAATGATACAGTGATCATTAATAAATTATGAAAATACAATTATTAAACACATTATAGATATGCTTATAAGTCAAGATTAAAGCATTTATAGCCGTATTTATAAACTGCTTATTAATGTCTATTAATGCTTTATAAATGATGAACTGACTATTTACTAATGAGTAACTAATGATTCATAGTGTGCAGTTATTATAAAGTGTTACCAAAAAGTTTGATGCATCTTTCATTTAAGAATAGTGCGACCAAATTAGAGTTAAATGTGATTTATTGCTTGTATAAGCAGCATTTATTTGATTTTAAATGGGCATGTTTTCTTATGCACTGAAGGAACTGTGAATTTTGGTCTGTCAGAATTCTACAGGGAAATTCTGTATGGATATGATACATGCGAAGACCAATGAAATTCATTCTATTCCTCCTTTTTCTCTATAGGGTATGTAATTCCACTCAAATGAACACAAAGTTTACAAAAGTACTGGATTTAAATGGGCAGGGCAGAGAAGATATTACATTTCAACCCATTCACTCTCATCTCATCCACGTCTGTACATTTTCAGCCGATTTGTGGTATGGTGACCACTTATTTAAATTGTACATTGCATACAGTACATTAGAATATTAAATCTAACATGTTTCTCTAAAACTTGTTGAAATATCAAAATGACAAATCTGTTATTTCATTACTTTGACCCAGAATTAATTGAACTTGTTGCAAAGACTCGATACAATATGTTTCTATTCAGATGGGGAGTAACAAGACTGTGTTTCAGGTTGAAAGACAGAACAAGATTAACCTGTTTATGGTGTTACAGACCTCAGTTTTTGAGTTCATTGGGCCTGTGATCTTTTTGCCTATTCAGCAATCTGCATGCAGCCTGAGTGGAATTGCATTGTTTTGTGATCCTGTAATAAGATGCTGGAACTCAAATTGCAACTAATGTCTGCTGATATAGTGTATTACAGTTATAAATATGCTGTCACATGAGGAAAAACTTTCATTGCCTAACCAAATTGATGTACAATCCATGATTCCTTTAATAATGTATTTATCTAATGTGAACTGTCCAAACCTGTTCCTCGAGGGTCATTGTCCAGCAGAGTTTAGCGTTAGCCCTTAATTAAACACACCTGAACCAGCTAATCAAGATCTTCAGGATCACTAGAAACTTGGAGCTAAAGTGGCCCGAAACGAAGGATCCTTAAAATTGAGCTGGCCTTTAATGGCACTTTCAGACAGACCATTGTAAAATGTTAAAAGAAATGAAAGAATTCCTGTTTATTATTCACTCAGCATAACAGATAAAGTAGTGCTAACACCAATGTAAATTCATGTTCCAGTTTGCAGTTTCATATTTTATATGTAAAATAAATTAACAATTAAAAAACATTTCTTACATTATAAAAAACAATCAGTAGTGTTAATCTAAACGTGCTTTTGTCATTTTTATAAGGTTTTTTTTTTTTAATATTACTATTTAGGTTTAATTTATTTTATTTCAGTTTTTATTTATTTCTAGTTAGTTATTTTTGTTTTTAATTGAAACTTTTTTTTTTACACTAATTTATATTTAGTTTACATTTTGTCATCTAATATCTACACTGTTTACTCGTATATTTTATCATATGCGGGGTGCTTTAAAGGTTTGTACTGTTTTTTTTTTTTTGTTTGTTTGTTTTTTTTATTTATTTATTTTTTTGTATTATTTTCCTCCACTGGAACAGAAAAATGATAGCCTACCTGCTACAGCTGTAGACCTGCATTGGACAAAACATCATGATGCCCTCTGCAGGCCGGCAGCGGTATCACAGCAGAAACATACCATAATAGTGCAATAATTAGAAAAAGTAAGAAAATTAGCAAAATTTAGGAGCAATTAAAGTTATTTTATTAAACTTTCAATTATAGCCATATATAGAAAACTGTCTGTCTCATCAACTTGTTTAGCATTTTCCCTTTTTGTTGTTCACCCAGTGTTTTGGGTTTTGTATTTGTTTTTGCTCTTTTGTTGATTTTGATTGCTTTCATTGTCCTCATTTGTAAGTCGCTTTGGATAAAAGCGTCTGCTAAATGATTAAATGTAAATGTTTTCTTAACTTACTTATTAATGGCCCTTGTCTTATTCTACTGATTTTGTCTTTTGGACAAAATAACTGGGATTCTCAGTTATGAAAACATTGCTTTTCATCCTACTATCAGCGAATAATACCTCAGGTACTATGCTGTGAATGTACTGGGACAAGATTTAAAGCCTCAAAGTATTGGCAACAGTGCCATCTGGTGGCTATAAATATTACTAGATAGATAGACCTGTTTTGAGGGAATACTTGAATGATGAATGGGCCCAAATGCACATTTAGGGTAGATACTTAGAGCCTGTGAATCAGCATTAGTGCCACCCTCAGGAAGAATTTCAATTTTACATATTTAAATAGATTAAATACAATTAAATTAAGTAGAGATAATATGTTCAGCAACTGTGTTGCTTTAACCTGTTGTAATTAAATAAATTTAACAAGCAGCAAAGATCCTTTTTACAGTGCAAGTTTATGAGTAACTGCCTTAAGATTTGCAATTTGCTGAACTCATGCAGACGCACCTTTTGGCAGAGGTCTAGTATCCTTGCGTAATTTACTTTTGAGTTTGAGCTACCAGTTTTAGCAGTAACTGAAATTGGGCTGTGGGTTTTTAGTTCCTAGCATGCTTAGAGCTGGATCAGGAGAGTAAATGTTGAAATGAAGTGTTATTTTGTGTTTTCTGAGTAAAGGGAAATACCGGTTAATGTTTAATATTCAGTTATGTTTGACATTTAAAAGAGTTTCTGCAATGCTGAAGAGTTTGAGAGCCTGTTGCAATAGCTGTACTAAAGTGAGTGTAGTGACAAATATCTTCTGACTTCTGACATATGCATACATTTGCTATGCAAGCTACAGAAGCTGTTTTAATGACATTCAATACTTAAGAGTTAACATTCAAGAGTTAACAATACTCACTTTTATACTAACAAGTAACTAGTTGTTTAATGTATGTTAAGAACCCTGTATTGTCAACCCAGTATTGCACAGCACAAATCACAAGAAAAAACAAAAACAGTAATTTTATTAATGTATTCAAAAAATCTTTTTTGAAGTCATATGTTTAGAAAAAGTAAAATTTGAGAAAAAATGGCCACTATCTATTATGAAGTAACTGGGGAGAAAGCCTAATGAAGATTTTTCTTTTTCTTTTTTTTTCCGCATTTAAACTAAAAACAGAACTACACTCTTAAAAATATAAGTTCTTTATTGGCATCAATGGTTCTGAAGAACCTTGAACATCCATGGAACCTTTCTTTAGATTTTTAATGTTCTTCAAAATCATTCTTTTAAGTACTGTTAACTGAAAGGTTTTTTGGGGAAGCAAAAATTGTATTTTTAAGAGTATAAAATCATTACATCGATCTGATGTTTGCTGTCTTGTAGCTGCACGCACAGCTTGCCAACAAAACTCATTCAGCTCTCAAGAATTAGATCCTTCAAAACAAATTATACACTGCATCAGTCCTTTATGTCTTTTTCTGCTATAGGCATACTTTAAGACAGGGGTGCCTAACCCTGTTCCTGGCGATCGACTGTCCTGAAAAGTTTAGCACAGTCGATCGCCAGGAACAGGGTTGGGCACCCCTGCTTTAAGACATGATGGACCAAGTAAGAGACAAGATTAAGCACGTCTTTCTTGCATTAGAGGGTTTAACAGCTGCATCAGCCGAGCACAGAGAGTGCTGATGCATTTTTGTTGTTAAAAAAAAAAAAAAAAAACTAATGTGTTACATCAGATTGTTCTTAAAAGTGTATGCACCTGATTTGGTTTTGTCTTCTGTCCACAAATTTTAAAATCTGCAATATACAATTATGACTTTAACATAAGAACATATTTCGAAGAATGTTTTTTTAAGCTATTTTGTCCATGTAATGAATGTCAGTGGGACCCAGAACTTTCAAGCCCCAAAAAGGTATTAAAGGTTGCATGACATTAATCCATAAGATCATCCATATCACTTTGAAATTGAAGTCTTTATTGTCTTTCACTCTCTAAAAATGTTAAACTCATCCAGTGACTTCAAGAAAGCAGATGCACTGTTTGTTGCAATTATTTTTTTAGATGCTGTGCATATAGACTTTCTACACTGTAATATTTTTTTTTTCCAGTTTGCAAGTTACATTTCATTACAGTGTAAACTGATGGACATACAGTACCATACCTGAAACAGAAACAAATGAATAAAGAAATATTCAAAAAAAAAAAAATCATATGATACTAAAACAATAAACATTACATATTAAAATAATCAACAAAATAAGAATAAACAAAACATTTAAATAAATAAAAAATGTCCTTTTATTGCTTTTCCCCATAACATATGATAATTCATAGTTTTTACTTGTAAAAACACTAATCGGACAGTATTTTGAAGTAAAATTACACTTTTGAAAGAAATATTACGTTTTCACTGTATATGGTAAGGCAGTTTACTGTACAGTTAACCAATGAACAGGTTTTTAATGTAGCATTTTTAGTCTTACAGTTTATCGACATTTTTACAGTAAAAATGTCATAAAAACTAGCAATAAAAGGACCTTCCCAATTTTTTTTTTTTTTTTTTTTGCTTATTTTAATATTTTTGTTTTTTTCTTATTTTTATTGATTACTTTAATATGTAATCTTTATTGCATTATTGTAGTATCATGTGATTTAGCCTACCTTGGTGGTGTTTTGTCCTGACGTGTTGGCCATGCTTTATGGACAGGTAAATAGGCTATGTCATCTTGAAATACTGTAAACTTTGTCACAATATTTTACGGTTAACTTTTTGGCAACTGCAGCTGCGTCACGTAACCGCTTAAAAAGAGAAAATGAATGTACTCCATCACCCGAGTAATTATTAATCGCTGTGTGTGACAGATCTCTGTCAGGAGGGGGCGAGATTTCATCAAAAACAGTCAACAGGTGAGACAGCCTGTCCAAAATCGAAGCGTGCTAGCGGGACGCCGCCTTTATGCGGAGCATGTTGATCTCGCCCTCTAGTGCGCCTAATGGACCGCCTTCAGCTCCAGAATCAGGGAGAGAGAGATTGCTTCACACGCGCAATCAGCCTTTCATTCTCCAGCCCTGCGGGATCGAATAGGAAGACACTTGTGGCACAGAGTGATGAAGAGCAGTACACATAGGACGCTGTTTGTTTTCATCTCACAGTGAAAACATTCAGATATATATGATCATTTACTGAGCGCTGCGTTTCGGATCCCCAAACTTTCAAAGACGCGACCGATGTGGACAGATGTGCTGATCCAGATCTGAATCCGCAGTGTGTTCATCAGCAGATCATCAAGGTGAGCGAGCACTCTTAGTCTGATTGGATGTCTGTGCACTGCGTTGTTTTGGGGGTCTGAACTCATTTCTGTTATTACGCATTATGCAAAACCAGGTATATAAGCACAGAGCCGGACAGAAGCGCGTTTATCTCCGAGAGAAAGAGAGCGAGAGGCTCCTCTCACGCTATGAGGTTATTTTAGTTACATACTGACACTTCAGTTTGTGTGCGTTTGTGTATTTTCCGTAAGCTCGCCTCTTCTTTACACCAAGCGTGGTGCGATGCTGACAAATCGGTTTAGAAAGCTTCTCTAAGCTGTTTTGATCTTAAAGGAATGTTCACCCTCCCAAAAATCCATTTACTCACCTTCATATTATTTCATACAGTGAAAGTCAATGGGGTCCAAAACATCTGTTTCTTTCTGTAGATGAAAGAAATCCACACAGGTTTGGAAAGGTGAATAAATGATGATACAAAGGTTCATTTGTATGTAATCTAACAATTTAAGCATTAACCATACAGTTAATTTTCCTGTCAAGTCTATGTTATGTATGTTATACTATGTTATAACCAGGATGTGAATTACACAGTGTCCATCAGTGGGGTTGATATAGATCAATGATGATTCTGAAAGAAAAGTGGCCGGGAGCGTTCTGTTGCCATTCATTCACATCTGATTGACAGATAAGCCACACACTCTTATTTTAGCGTTGTGGGTATTTCAGCAGTTTGCTTCATACATCCAGTTTAACAGGATTAAGTTAAAGAGGTCAAACTTTATCATTCATGCTGTCTTTGAATGAGTAAGGTTTTCTAGCATATTTACTTCAACTAGACCCATTTCAGAGCCAGCCAAAATTACAGTTTAAAACCAGTCAGAGCTATAGAAATGCATCTTCATATTTATTTAAAAAGTAACCCCGTTTATGACCTCAAAATACTGTTACCATAGCACATGATTTGTAAACTAATGCATTTTGATGTTTGCGTCACATAACCAGCTTCATATGTTTGGCTTTTCAGGTGTAGTAAACTTGCTTGGTAGCGCACCCGGTACAGTGTTGCACATGTTCCCGCAAAACATGAGTCACAATGAAACATTTCAATGACTTGTAGAAGCAAGCTGGAATGGCATGTTTGCTTGAGCAAATGTGTTTTTATCTCACGCCTGCTATGGATAACACTGTCGGGTTTAGGGTAGGGTTTAGTGTAGGTACAGTATTTTAAAAAATGATTGAGCATTAACCTTTTAGCGGCATTCACTAGACATTTAATTTCTGAACTGCCACAATACGTACAACCACCAACGTAATAAAATGTTGCTATATTCACGTTCATCTGTTTTGGATAAGTGTGCTTTTGGTGCCACCCAATAGATATTTCACTTTGAACATGTTCTGAAACGTGCAAGAAGCAATTAGGAAGCAATCATTTTGCAGAAATGTCAGCACAGGCACATTTTTCCAATAAGCCTGAGCTGGAATAATCATTGGTAACTAAAGCAGCCTCACTGGCAGTCTGATGAGTTATTAGCTCTAAATGGAGCAATAAACAAGGATTATTTAGCCACAGAGAAATAAAATACTGACCTGGGAAAATCAATCCCACAGCCTAGAGACAACGAAGCAAATAGATCAAAGAGGAAAGAGATGCAGAGACAGTGGGAGAAAATGAAGTTCACTAATAAAGACTTAAAAGGAATTGTTTTGTAACAGAAGGATTTTCTTGGGCATGGAATATGCAATATAAATGAACCTGCTATTGAGAAACACACACATATTTGTCTCTGTCAGACTACAGTAAGAGTCAGACAGAGAAGACAGCAGCATATTGGAGGTGAAAGCTGGATTAAGCTCAAGATTCAAAAAAGGAATGCCGCAGAGCTTTTTTTAGAAGAAAGATATGCAGAGAGGAGGTTTTCGAGATGTGACTCATCAGGAAGACTGATGAAATCGTGTTGTTTCACAGGAGAAAGTTGTCTGCGAATTTCCAGTCTGTCAGGGTCACTCTTTTTATTGATTCAAGGCGGTGTGGGTCAGTGATTCTAGCACAATTAAGGCACTAGACAACTAGAAACAACTTGATGGGGGCGTTTCACTGCCAGACTGTTTTTGATGAAACCTTGTCCTCTTCTGTCAGGGGTCTGTCACATTCCCTTCATTAAGAGTGGACAATTTTCACAACACACACACTGGTTTGCAATACATATAGTTTTACTGTTTACTGCATTTTTTTGTGAAAAAGAGGTTCACTTTAACACACTTAAAAAAAGCTCTGTTTATGGAAATAGTGTACTTTAAAATAATATATACTTAAGTGCAGATGTGTACTGTTTTTGACACCTAATTGCATTAAATGAAAATGTATTATATTTTAAATTTATATTAAATGCAATTAGTTGAACTTTAGAGAGCCTTTTGACCTACTTACGTATGACTTAGGCTGTATTCTCACCAGGAAAGTCTGCTAGTTCACTTCCTTTGGTCTGGACCAAATACATTGTGATTTTTTTTGCTTGGTGCAGTTCGCTTTCACACTGCCCTTTTTGCAAGTGAACCAGAAACTGTAAACAAAACCACACATGTGCGTAAGGTCATCCATTCATTGATTCATCCATTAAACCGTACCAGAGTTCGTTTGGAAGCGGACCGAGACCACCTCTTCCACCTGTTCACACCTGCCCAAAAGATCCGCACCAAGGGGGGAAACGAACTTGAGTTTGATTCAATCGAACCAAACAAGACAGGTGTGAATACACCCTCGAGTACTTTTTTCTATGTAATTTCATAATTATTGCTAGAGTCTTTGAAATATTGTTATAGTACTGCTGAATGTACTGACAAGCATTTATTATGAACTAAAATATACTTTCTATTATTGAAACTTTTGGTAACACTTTATTTTAAGGTGTCATAATACAGAGTAATTACCTAATTAAGTACTTATTAGTAGCCGTTGTACTTACATGAAACAAAATGTACTTACCATGTAACTAAGTTACGGAACAGCCTGTAATTACATTTTGTAATTATGTAGATGTAGGCAGCTACTGTTACACCTATGTAACAGACCGAGTCTGTTACACAGCTACTTGTACACTTAAGTACAATCTTGATACACTTTATTTTAAGTAGCTTATACCTGTGTAATATTCTGTAATTTTAATGTAATTAGAAAGGTATTACATGTATTTAAGCTATGTACTGGTGGGTTAAATCAAACTAAGGTGCAGCTGAAGAAGGTGTACAGTATAGATACACTTGAAGTACACTTAAGTACAATCTTGATACACTTTATTTTAAGTAGCTTATGTCTGTGTACTTACATTTATAATTATGTTGTATAAAGTCTGCAACACATATGTAACATTCTATTGGTTACATAAGTAGCTGTGTAACAGACTCTGTCTGTTACATATGTGTAACAGTAGCTTCCTATTACATCTACATAATTACAAACCGTAATTACAGGCTGTTCCATAACTTAGTTACATGGTAAGTACATTTTATTTCATGTAAGTACAACGGCTACTACTAAGTACTTAACTAGGTAATTACTCTGTATCATGGACACCTTAAAATAAAGTGTTACCAAACTTTTATATATTTGTAATTACACATTTGTAAAAATGAAGTTGCAGTTTAGTACAATACATTTACTGTAGATGTAATATTGATTATAAAATGGGTAGTCCTTGTTTCTGATTGGTCAGCAGCTGTGTTTTATTCATGATAAAGCATGACTATGACCGCTTCATGCAACGGTTCTGTGTATCATTGCGCAACAACCTTAGCAACATAAACAATCATTATAGTGTCAGAACTGTTTCATGCATTATGTTTTTCCTCATTCAGAGACACTCATTAACGTTGACTTGTGCGTGTGTCTGTGTGGAAGCCCAGTAGATTTATGTGTGTGAGAAAATATCATAAATAGTGTTAAAAAAATGAAATGATATAGTCGTTAAGAACGGTTCCTTTTGTCTGTTTTTATTTGAACTCCCTTGCCATTTACCGTCACTGTCAGGAACTACTTTTCTTTGCGGAAGGACAACATTTAACAAATTAACTTAAAAAATGTAACATATCAATACATTCATTTTTGGTTTAAATATTTGCATTGTGTGGTAACCATTTAATAAAGCAATAAGGTACTCCAGGTGTGCTGTATTGTGAATAAGTCACGGCTGAAGGGCGTTGTTAGGCACAAAGCAATTCACAATATAGCTCCTTTTTGCTTACATAACTAGCTTTAATATGTTAGTCAACACATTAAAAATAAATGTACTTATTTAAAACACATCGTAAAATTATTAAATTATTTAAAAGTGTACTTAAGTGTGTTAAGAAACATGAAAGTGTGTATCTTAAAGTACACTTAAGTGACCTTTTTTCATTAATATTATATTATCTGCAAGTACAGTTTTTAAAAAATATACTTTTAAGATTAAGTAAACTAAATTAGCGCACTTCTTGTTCACAATATTACCTATAGTGAGTAATATATTAGATTTCTAGCACATTCACAAGAAATAGCTTACTTTTGCATTCAACAACAAAAAAAAAGGTGGATAAGATTTTGGTCACATTGCCCATCTCTAAATATTTATACATAACATTTATACTGCTAGAAAGTTATTCCGTAATTCTTTAATTCTTGTTTGCATCAAATAGTTTCAAAAGCATCACATACAAGCAGGACAACAGGTTGGTAAGCTCATCAAGTAAACAGGACTGCTGCATGAAGTGAAAATATGTAATCTGAGTTGTTAACACAATTTTGTGTTCTGTTCTGAAGCGTCTGTTACAGGGATCACCTTTTGTCAGACTGTGCTCAGGAAATGAGGTCTACACGGAGACGCAGTTATGCAAACTCTCACGCACATGCACACGGACGTTTGCATGCATGCAACATACACACAGACGTACTGTACCACAGTATTATCAAATAACTGATACAGTACCAGTCTGCATGTTGTTACAGAAAGCTTACAACACTGTGTGCTGTTCATGCATATCATTCGCAGACACACGGACATGCAAATATCGCTCTCAGGCTGTATAGAGTCCTGTCTGACTCTTTGCCCTGGGCCTCTGACATAAACGTTGTAAAAACACAGGAAACACAGCATGACCCTTTCTACTGTCAAGTCTGGTAAACAGGAAGTCCATGAATTTAGGAAAGTGTACCGTGTGAACTTTTAGGGATGTATTCATTTCTACTAGGACAAGAGTGAGAGATGTGCATATGAGCAGTTACACGCAAACAAAGAGCGTTTCTCTTTGTGAGTTTTGGATGAGAGTGAGTTATGGTCATTTGCATTTCTGGTTTAATAAAGCTGCATTGTGTTGCTGCTGAAAGACAGAAGCTGGACAGAGAGAAAAACAAGTCTTCCTGTCTGCTCGTTCACTTCACCAGAATTTTATAATAACCTCAGTGAAGCGGCAAGTAAGAGCAGAAGATCTGACTCTCTCAGTTTCAGTTTTAGTGTGGTTTGTTGGCATGACTTTACTAAAAACTGCATTTGTACTGCCTGAGCGTTTGTAGCACAGCCGTGTGCAGTGAAAAATGACAAAATATCAGAAGTGTGAATAAACAAGCAATATTAACACATGAAATGTATCTCTTTATCTCATTTATTCTTTGTGAAATACTCGCATAAACAGTAACTTCCGCCGTTTGTTAAACTGTCAAACTGCTCCATTTTCAGCACAACAGGAAGCATCTGCACTGAGATAGAACAACCAACGGAGAACATTCCCTCTTTCTTTCCTTCTCTCCCCGTTTCAAACACACACACACACACACACACACACACACACAAAGAGGGCCACAAGTTTCATAGAGGGCCTTAAACAGTGTCACATATGACCACTTGTGGCCAAAGTGTATTTCAGTGTGTTGCAACCCCATAAAGTGGAGCCGCAACATGAACTGGAAACGGACAATAAAAATCTGCTTACCATTTTATTTATAGATCCACAGGTGAAAGCACAATTTCAGGGATGAGCAAAGGCCAAACAAAGTCACAAATTAAACAAATAATTCAAAACAAAAAAGAAATAAACAGAATAAATTACCTCCCTGTCAGAATGTTATTAGAGATTATAGAGGGACATATGCTAGAATGTCTAATCATAATAATTAAGCTCTGGCTAATTTGTTTCCTCAAATGCTAACTGCATATTTTTGTATTTATTAGAAAGAGTAGATTTATCAGTAGTTGAAACCAAAATTGGCAATGCAATTGGCAAACTGCAAGAATGGCCTCATATAATTAAAAAAGAACATCATGCAAACATGCACACACATATAAATACATACATATGTTATTGATGGTTTTGTATATAAGGTTTTGCACAGTTCTTAAATCCTGATGAAAAAAGGTTTAAATGACTATGGAAAACTTTTAGACTTTTTAGAATTTTTGGCCAAATGAAAGTGACCAAAAAGACAGACAGCTATAATAATAATAATAATAATAATAATAATGATAATAATAATAACCTTATTGGCAAAACACAGCAAAAATAAACAATGCAGCACAAAATATACTCAAGAAAAAAATATGTATAAAAACAGCAAACTTTAAAAAAAAAAGATGTATAAATCATTTTTCCTCAGAAATTGCTAGTATATTTCACAAATAATAGTATTAATAGGATAGTAGAAACAGTATTTTATTGTAAAATATACTCCAATAATATTTCGTTCTATTTACAACTTTAAGAAAATAGTAATAGATACTTTTTCATAATTATTTCCATTATTCATCATCTCTATCTTCACAACATCACATTTTTATTTCAATGTCAAGATTTTTTTATTGCAATGAGGAATTCATGTGAAGCGGCTTTAGCTGCGTGAGAATCTTCCCACGTAAATCCTGTGTTGTTACATCGCTTGAAAACAGCAAAAATTGAGATAATTCTCGTATGGGTCAAGAACACTTTTGGCACAGTAGACAGCACTTTTTACCAAGTTCTCTATTTCTTCTGCGCTGCAACAATCCACCCGCATACCAGCTGTCTCTGCTCAAACTAACACACGGCTCAGACCAACTCTACAGCTAATGCAGGACTCCAGTACAATTATGAATAATAAGCTCTCAATGAATCAAATCAGCTGTTCCCATTATTAAAGGCTGCATAACATTATTATTATATTCAAATTAATATTAAATAATATTTTTTTCCAAACACACTCACAAACATGCACACTCTAAATCTAATATAAACTGTTAGGTTGGGCCTGTAAAAGACTACAGAGAGTGAGAGAGAATAAATACACCTGCACATCCACATGAACAAACAAGTCTACCACATTACAAAAAAAGTTGTTTTCTGCAACATAATGGCCTCCGCTGTGGTTCAAAACAGCCGCAAACAAAAAAGCAAGCTCATTTTCACTTACAGTTGCAGCTACTTTTGTTCAAGAGTTTGAAACCATGATAATATGGAAAGGAAACTTGCAACTGTAATCAAGCATGAAATCAGGTAGTGTAAGACTGACAGATTGGAAATGCACTGTTCAATTAGCATTGAAGAACATTTATAAAAAAAAAAATAAATAAAGTATAGTGCGCATATGGTTACATATGTAATATTCTTGACATAAGCCCATCAGTTTAGCTCTCATTACTTGTTTATTGTAAAATAATTGTTTGTAAACCTGTAGCATTAATATTTGCATTGATGAGCAATTAAGAAAGATGCATTATATTCTTTTATTACCATTTCAAATGTATAACATATAAAAACAAAAATGGTTTGTTGTCCAAAATATATGGAAGCATATGTGTAGCGAAATTCAATGGAAAATGGCAATGCAATATGTAAAATGGCAATGTATTTCTGTATTTAAGTTTGCATTTTCACATACATATCGTCACAGTTGCTTACGGTGGAACGAGGAGACGTAGGAATGCTCTCAAATATCAGACTTTTAATAATCCAAACGGGGTATCACAGGGCAGACAGGAACAGAGAAGAAGCACACTATTGACGATAGACACCAGACAAAGAAACAGGGAACTGAACACTCTTTAAATACACATGATAATCAGGGAAAAACGAGACACACCTGGAAACAACTAAGGCAATCAACAGGGAACACATGGGGAGCAAAACACACACAAAACAGTCCACAATCCTGACATAATTGCCCCCCCTCCCGGAAGGTGCATCCTCGCACCTTGCAACATCCAAAGGGGCGGGGTGGGCAGGAACTAAGGAGGAGGCTCAGGAGGAGGACGAACCCCTTGGAGGGGGCCGGCAGACAGAGACCAGGGAGGCAACGAAGGAGGGAGGAGCCAGGGAAGAGACAGGAGGGACCCGGAGCAGGAGGAGCACAGCTGGACCCAGGCCACAGCTGTGATGATGGCCCACGGTGGAGCCAACAGAAGGAGGAGCCATGGAGGAGGAATGGCCGCCGACTCCATGGGGCCGACCAACGGCGGCGGAGTAGGTGGTGGAGGAGCCCGAGGTGGAGACGGAGAGTCAACGAGGCAGGGGGATGCCGAGGATCCGGGGGGACCGAGGCGAAGGCGGAGATCCGGAGATCCGCGGTGGAGCCGGAGCGACTGAGGACCAAGGTGGAGCCGGCGGGAGGAAGGAGCCCAACAGAGCAACGAGGAGCAACGAGGCGTAGCCAGAGGAGAGGAGTCCAGAGGCGATGGCGGGTTGACGCCCGACCAAGGCGGAGCAGGCACTGGAGGGCACATTCGAGGAGTGGGCACTGGAGAATCGAGAATCCCCTCAGGGCTGGACAAGGCATCCAAGGACGAAGGAGGGCTGGACGGGACCAGCGGGGACGACGAAGAGAGGAGAGGGGGTAGTTCGATCTCCAGATCAGTATTCCAGTCAATCAAATCCCCCTCCATGTCCAGCAGTCCCAGATGTATCATCAGCTCACCCTCAGCCGGGGTGCAGGGGGCGGAGCTCCACTCCCTCGTGGTGGGCACTGTCGCCGGCTCTCGCACCTGATCTGACGAGTTGGGCTCAACTTCCAGGGCGATCTTCCGCTCAGTCGCTCGGCTTTTCGTTGGCTCGTTGATCGCGGCGGGAAATGGCTCTCTGTCATCGGTGGGCTCGGGCTGATGCTCTGCACCGCGGGGAGATGGTGGGCTGGGCTCTGGGTCAGGAGTGGATCTGGCGAGATCATCCATGGGGCAGATGGTGAGTGGCGATCCATTTCTCGCCAGAGTCCACTCCACAAAGGTGGCGAAGTCCTCTCGAGGACCATCTTCGGACGATAGCACTCTGCACGCGGTGTTCAGGCTTGCATCGTAGAATGAGCAGAGCGCGTCGTCCGGGTAGCTGGTGGTGTTAGCTAACAGGAGGAACAGTCTGGTATGGTCCTCGAGAGATCGGTCCCCCTGCTCCAGCAGGAGGAGGAGGAACTCGGGCCGGACGAGGGGATCCATAGGAACACAACGGAAAGAAAAACCACTGAGGAAAACACAGAAACAAAACGGAGGGTAGACGTAGAAGTAACTGTATTCGGTCTGGTGTTCTGTCACAGTTGCTTACGGGAGGAACGAGGAGACGTAGGAATGCTCTCAAATATCAGTCTTTTAATAATCCAAACGGGGTATCACAGGGCAGACAGGAACAGAGAAGAAGCACACCATGGACGATAGACACCAGACAAAGAAACAGGGAACTGAACACTCTTTAAATACACATGATAATCAGGGAAAAACGAGATACACCTGGAAACAACTAAGGCAAACAACAGGGAACACATGGGGAGCAAAACACACACAAAACAATCCACAATCCTGACACATATGTGCAGCATTTAGTGCAAATGAAAATGAAAATTCAATTATATCATTTAAATTTGCAATTTTCTACACTAGTTTTAATATGCAAATTAAAAACATATTTTAAAGCTTTATAAGCTGCAAAATTAAAATTAAAATGTATTACCCAAATTGATTAGATATGTTTAACATCTCCAAGCAAAAACTATAGCAAAATTATCATTTAAATGCTGTTTTTCCTAAATGCATTTAGGCTTAGGGGTAGGACACTTGGGACTGCATTTTCATCGTGAGACCGTGGGATAATTGTAGCAAAATGCAGTGAGAATTTCAGAATGCATTCTGAGCCAAAGGTGCAGCAAAAGGGTAGCAAAACGGTGATTTAAATGTCTTTTATTCTTCTTAAATGCATTGACACTTACATATATGATGTATCAATCGCGGTGTCCGATGGCTGTAAACGGTGAGAGATGTTGTGGCAGGCATGTGAAGTTCAGGTGCCATGGAACACGTGCTATTTTACGGATTAAAAATAAAAGAGTAATAAAATATAAGGTAAGGTAGTAAATAAGTGTAGAATAGCACTGTCTGTTTGCTTATGTGCATCAATCCGAGTGTAAACGGTGAGAGATGTTCAGGCAGGTGAAAAGCGTTTGGTTAATGGTGAATATTGACCTATCATGCATCCTGTTGCCAAGCCCCGCCTTGATGTAATGATTGACAGCTAGGGGGCGTGATCGCCTCTTAATGCATTTTCAAATCCACAATGACTTAAACTATATTCATCGTGGGGTATTTAATGAAAATGCAATTGAAACGTCATATAGACAAAGAGTATATAGACCCTTTTTCTGTTAGTAAACAGTGTGACGTTTTTCTGTGGGCGGAGCTTAGGTGGTGGCAGAAAGCTATGAAGTCTGTTAGCTTGTTTTTTTTAACAATAACTGGAGAAATTCCGATTTTACCTGCATATGTAATGTCACTCACTGTCCGGACCACGATTGTTATTTGAAAAGGTTAACTTTAACGGACGAAACCAGATTGGCCGACCCGCACACACTTTTACTCAAAGGATGGACGATCTGACAGGATTCCCTCCGGTTGAGTGACTCACATCTAACATGTATAGTTAAGACAAACTCACCGTGTCTATCTAGTCATGAAGATGTATATATATTTCAATTTCAGCAGGCAACTATTTTTACAGCTACATGATTATTACAATGTATATACAATTACATATGATTAAGCATATAAATCGTCAGTTTGTTTTACACACATGCACAGACATTAGTTCATTCACAATATAGTCATGAGATTCATAAGAAATCTTCAGATGCGCCCATAACAACAAAAGACCATACTTTATCGAACCTTTTCTGATAAGTAGTGTGCGCTGCAAACGCAAGCATTTTTGACAATCGGTTCCGTCCAGTCCACTCGTTTTATCTCGTTTAACCACAGCTGTCATTGTTTTTTTTGTCTGGCAGTGGCAGCAGCGTTAAAATTTCAATATTTCAATATTCTGACTTTATTCTCGCAATTCCGAGATTATATCTCACAATTCTGATAAGAAAAATCAACTCGTCATTCTCTCTTTTGAGTTTATATCCCACACTTCAGGCGTTTTTTCCCCTCAGAATGGACAAACTCGCTATTGTTGAGATAAATCGAGTTATAAAGTCTGAAATACGAAATATAAAGTTGCATTTGCGAGAAAAAAGTCTCAAAAAAGAATTGTGAGACAAAATAGGTAACGTTAAATGTAAAATGTAATAGGCTTAAATAGTGTTTCATGCTGTAACTGTAGGGCAAATTATAATATGTTCCCTATGAACTGCATATGTGAATATTATGTAGACCAATTGTTTCAATCAAATTTATGCTTTAAAAGTAGAGTAATCATGGCAGGTTTCATTCATTAGTCTGTCCGTTTAAATGTCTGCGTTTAGCTTCAAATGGCGTTTTTGACGACAGTATTCTATAAAAATGATTCGCATTCCGATTCTGACATCCAAAGGCACGACAATGCATTTTATCTCTTATTCCGTGGATCTTTCTCATTTCACTCCACTTGTTACCATGTGTTTCTGCCATCACAATGCGCGCGCAGCAGCGAGTGACGTAACTGTGACGTCTACACGAAATTGGTCTATATGTAAGTGTCAATGCATTTAAGAAAAATAAAAGTCATTTAAATCGCCGTTTTGCTACCTTTTTGCTGCACCTTTGGCTCAGAATGCATTCTGAAATTCTCACTGCATTTTGCTACAATTATCACACAGTATTATGACGAAAATGCAATCCCAAGTGTCCTACCCCTAAGTCTAAATGCATTTAGGAAAAACAGCATTTAAGTTATAATTTTGCTATAGTTTTTGCTTGGACATGACTTATAAAGCTTTAAAATATGTTTTTAATTTGCATATTAAAACTAGTGTAGAAAATGGCAAATTTAAATTATATAATTGAATTTTCATTTTCATTTTGCACTAAATGTTGCACATATGTATGGGAAAATTTAAATACAGAAATATGTTGCCATTTTACATATTGCATTGTCATTTTGCATATTACATTTCAAATTGAATTTAGCTACACATATGCTTCCATAAAAATAAGCTACCATGGTGCATAATACAATTATAGCTTGAAAAGGTTCTTCACATGATGCCATAGAAGAACCATTTTTGGTTCCACAAAGAAACATTCAGTCAAAGGATCTTTAAAGAACCATCTCTTTCTTACCTTTTTATAATCTGAAGAACCTTCTTTTGCCACAAAGAACCTTTTGTGAAACAGAAAAGTTCTTCAGATGTTAAAGGTTCTTTATGGAACCATTTTGACAAAAATGTTCTTCTATGGCATCATGAAGCACCTTTATGTATGCTGGATTAGTTTGAGATAAATGTACACAAATGAGTAGAGGCAGATGTTTTTTGTGGTAGAATGAAAAAGTCATGTGGTGCAACCAACATGCAGGCAAATATAGTAGCTATCATGTGGCCAAGCATAAAAATGGCCATATCTGAACCTCAGGAAATGCAAAATGAAAATGATATATATTGCTTAACCGCAGAAGTTAATGAGTGAACCCAAATAGGGTCTGTTTTTAGAACCTGTTTTTTTTTTGTTTTGTTTTTTATCAGTATGTATCTCTTGTTTAAAATGGATCAAGGTATACTGTTTGCAGTTGTTCTTAATGTGGTTCTCTTGTGCACCACTGTGCATTTGAGAAATAATCTTTTTAAAGCATATAAAGATCTATTGAATTCTACAAATCTAGTCACCTAGGTCAGTCTTCAAAGCCTTGAAAAATGAAAATTTGCTGAAAATTTGCTCACTCTCAGGCCATCCAAGATGTAGATGAGTTTGTTTCTTCATCAGATTTATAGCATTATATCACTTGCTCAGCAATGGATCCTCTGCAGTGAATGGGTGCCGTCAGAACGAGAGTCCAAACAGCTGATAAAAACATCACAATAATCCACAAGTAAACCTCACCACTCCAGTCCATCAGTTAACGTGTTGTGAAGCTAAAAGCTGCATGTTTGTAAGATAGAAATTTATCATTAAGACGTTTTTAACTTCAAATATGAGTCTATCCACAATATTGCTTTCTCCAGTGAAAAAGTCATCTCGTCTGAATCAGGAGAGAAATCTGCACAGATCAAGCAATGTTTACAAGTCAAAACAGTCCTAAACAAATATGTTGGTAAATTTTAATGTGAGAGGACAACAGGAAATGGACTGCATCACTACAGAAGCAAAATTATGGATTATGGACTCATATTTTGGCCAGAAGCAGCAGTTTGAAGTTAAAAAGTCTTAATGATGGATTTGTTTCTTATAAACACAGAGTTTTTCAATTCATTAGCTGTTAACTGATGGACTGGAGTGGTGAGGTTTACTTGTGGATTATTGTGATGTTTTTACCAGCTGTTTAGACTCTCATTCTGACGGCACCCACTCACTGCAGAGGATCCATTGCTGAGCAAGTGATGCAATGCTACATTTCTCCAAATCTGATGGAGAAACAAACTCATCTACATCTTGGATTTTTTGGGTGAAATATTCCTTTAATGCATTACACATGACCAATCTTGAAAATTTGTATGAAGTTTTTAAATTAAATAAAAAAAAAAAAATCAAAATTAAATAAAATGTGTAAAAATATATAAATACTAAAATAAAATATACAGATTTGACAATCTCTTCTTTTTCAGCAAATAAATGAATCATGTGGACTCTTTAAAATGATAGGCTACTCACACTTTTATGCGCAAGCGCTGCAGAGTTAATCATAAACCTTTATGAGTTTATAGCAAATGCTGTGAAATTTACACTGAAAGTGAGTTATTTCCTCCTCTAATGAGCGCTGTGTGTCTGATTAGATTTGTACTTTTAGAGTCATAAGAGAGAGAGATAGAGGGTGAAAGAAAGAGATGATGTATTTCATAGCTGAAGTTCTCTCTCGAATGAAGTCAGATTTGAGTTAGAAATATCATTCAAGCTCTAAGCTGTCAGGACACACACTCTGCAGGAGAGACTGAAATATTCAAAACACCTCTGCCATAAAAAACCGGACAAACACACGCACACACACTTCGATTAAACCCCTGTGAGGATCAATAGTTCTGGGGTTCTGTCACCAAGCAACAGAAGCTTCAGAAAACAGCTGCTTACAGACGACAATTGCACACACACAATACCCAAACACATATACACACACAGGTCTCATGTTGACTGTTTTAATTGTATCAGAGAGAAACTAGAAGATCTCAGAAGCTGTTTTATTCAGAACTTTTCTAAATTGATGCATTTCTTTCAAAAAAGGTGTTAGAAATTCCAGGTTATATTCAGCTATTGATCACTATAATCCAGGACTGTAGAGTGTGACAGTTTGCTTGCATTTGCTTTGAAAAATACTATATAGGAAAAAGCACCCCTCGTCATGTCTAAGTGAGAATAATTAACTTTGTCATTTATTTAACTTTTGGTATACTAAACTGGCATACATAAAGTCTGCTAAATTGGAACAACTTAATTTTGTACTTAATGCACTTAAATTTTGAGCAAGTAGTGCTAAAGTCCAACTAAAGATATACTGAAGTATATCTGATTGTGCAGAAGTGAAACTATTGCAAGTATACTTCAGATACACTACAAATATCTTGCATTTAAAGACTGATATTATTCAAAGATCATACAATCCTCATCAAAACTGACATTAAAACACATTTTAGGCTTAATATTAAGAAATGTACATTGTGCACAAGTAGTAAGTTTTTATATAATCCCGGGTGAAAAATATTTTTACAAATATAATTTGTATTATGTGTGTTATTTTTGGAATGAATAGTTCATAAATATAGTTATGTTTTTGCGTAGTCATTCCACATCTAAAAATGTAACTGTAAAATGTACAGGTTCAAACCCTACATGGGCTCACTCATTACCTTTTGTGGGTTAGCATTTGTATATCAGACAGATGTGTATCATTTTCATTTTGTATTTCCTGAGGTTGAAGTGTGGCCATTTCTCTGCTTGGCCACATAAAAGCTGCTATATTTTTCTACATGTTGTTTGCACCAAAGGACTTTTTGTTGCACCACATAACAGTATTTTCTTCTCCGCATGCATAGACACATCTCAAATTAACCTGGTGAAGCAATCATTTTAATCTGCACTGTGGTCCACTTTGTAGCTTATTCTGGACAAGAACCCATTTATGTTTTCATGTTATAAATCAAAAATGGCTAGAACAGAATATGGTGTGTAATTCTCAATTAGTAGTAAACACAGTCTCAATGTTTTACAATAAACAACTAATGAGAACTAAATTAGTTGGTTTAAGAAGTCAAGTGTGTTCACTCTAGAGTTTTTTCGATATATTCGCTTTGGTACTATTTTCAAAACTTTTAGCAAACTGACACAGCACTCTCATGTAACAATTTTACATTGAATTAGTGGGTATTCATATGAATTCTTACAGTTTCATAATACATTTTCATGCAATCTACTTATGTCCCATTGACGGTTATGTTTAGGAGTGGATCTTCATGCTTATTTTTTTCTAAAGCGCATACTTTTTTGTGCATATCACATCGTATGAATTCCTACGAAGTCACCACCTCGTAAAATTAAGTTTACTCATGATATCACTTGTTCAAACCACAAGATTATTGCAACATGTAATAAGAACATGTGGTTTAATCACCACAACACAACACAATAATCTTCTTTTGGTGTAGTGTAGTTTAAAAAAATAAGTTAATTCAATAGCAAATAGAAACATCCTTGTTGCTGAAATACAGACACAGAAACACAGGCTACAGTCGTCACATTAGAAAATACACTTACATTAACTCTCTTACATAACTGACAAAATCCATAATGTTTATATATGCATCTATAACTAAAGCTGATTTTTTTTCAGCTCAAAGGTGAGTTACATTTGAAGGACTGTGCTTGTCTGTTTCTGTTTTAGGATGTGAAAACTACATAATTGACAAAATCCATAATGGTTGTAATTGTATCTATAACTATAGTTCATTTTTTCAGATCAAGGGCGAGTTACAGTAATTTGGCACTCTCATGTTGACCTTTGCCCTTAAAAAAAATTTAGCCTGTGTCTTGTCTGTTGGGTCATGTGACTGTGATTAATTTAACACCTGCTGGTTAACGCTTAGTCAATTAACAATAGCCTGTGAGGAATTTGCCAAAATGTGCATCGCTAGTCCACACAGAACAGAAGTCAAAGGGAGGTTTTTGCAGGGTTTCTCAGGATTTCTAGACAGCAGGTCGACTGTAGTTCGGCCTTGTGTCAGAACTGCTGTTAGTTTTAGTCCAAAAGAGCCTTACTGCGGCTCTTCTATTAAATCTATTATTCTCCTCTCTCTCTCTATGAGGGCTGTAATTGAAAGTGTCCGCCCACCTCTCTGCAGCAACACACACACACATTCCACCATACAATGAGATCCTATATAAAACACGCTTCATGTAGCTTAATGGAGGCTTGTTTGTATGTGTATGTGTGTGTGTGTGTGTGTGAGTGTGTGTGTGGCCATGCATCATTACCCAAGATGCCTTATTTAAGGATCCACCACTGTCTACAGGATTTTCTTTGTATTTTTGGTGGTTTCTGCCAAACTGAGAACTGAGCCTTAATTATTAGTCAGTCAGAGGACAGTGAGATGGCTTGTTGGTTATCATATTTTAAATGTTTCTCTCTATAAACTGTATTATTTTGTTCATGTGGAATTCTTTGTAGTGGAATATAATTTGTGTTTCCATATGGAGAGGTTGATCATAATGGGATCAGAGTGTGTTGCCATGGTTTCCTGTTGGCCACCTTGCTAAGACTGCATGAGCATGTGTGTGTGTGTGTGTGTGTGTGTGTGTCTGTTTTGTCAATACAGGAAGGCACAATGAGTGATAAGTGTGTGTGTTGTGTGAAGGATAGACTGTGGTTTGGTGCTTGTGTGACCATTTCTGTTTTAGGATGTGATAACTTGAGGTTTTCTGTTTGTGAAGAGGTCAGTTGCTTGGCAGTCTCTCATGATATTTCTATGCATATGTGTTACGTTAAATGGGTTTATCAGTTGGGACATTTAGTACATCTGTCATTTTGGTCACGATGCCGTCTTCAAACGCCAGAGCCTTTTTAAACACACGCAAGCAAACAAACAACATACTGTTCTGCAGCCTCAGGAGCTCTTTTATTTCATACTAATGAAAATATGAATCAAATGTTTTATACCAGTTAAGTTATTTGACATTATTACAAAGTGCATTGTTTAAAAGACTACTTAAGCTTTAAAGAATGTACACTTTAATTTATGTTTCATAAGTACACTTACAGTAAATGGCCATTTATTTCTTAAATCTTACTTTAATATTACTATTATCTGCAAGTACAGTTTTTTAAATATAATTTTAACATTTGAAGTACACTAAAAAATGCACTTTTTAAAAGTGTACTTAAGTGTGTTAAGAAAGAGTACTCTAAGTACTCTGAATACTCTTAAGTGGCCTTTCATTTTATTGGTATTCCATTTTTTGTAGTTATAGTTTTCAAATATATTTTGAAGCACACTACAAGTGCACATTCAATACAATTAAGCGCACTTCTTTTTCAAAAGGATGTTCGTGTGTTCTTCTCCTTACAGCAACAATCTCTATTGACAGACAAAAGAGAAGAGGAAGATCACTGGAGGAGAAGAGAAAGACAGAAGGCCATTAGAAAGTGAAGACAGAGGAAGAAAAAGAGAGATATGATGGATCCGTTACCTATGGATTCGGGAACAGTGGATGAGTTGGTGGATTTCTGCATACAATCCTTTGGTGAGTCTATAAAGAAACAGTCTTGTACAGTACATGAAGTTTGGCTTGAACATTTATTCTGATGAATTAGAGCAGTTGAGAAGCAGAAGTTTCTGCTTCGGATATACAGAAATGGTGAATCAGCAAACAATAATCATGCTTTTTATGAACAAAGCTTAGCTGGTAAAGCTGGTCAAGGAAGTTGACCGAGGAAGTCACCACAAAAGGCAAGGCAAGGGAAGTTTATTTGGTAACACTTTATTTTAAGATGTCCTTGTTACACGTTACATGTACTTACTATTATAATAACAATTAATTATGCATAATTGCATGCTAGTAACCCTAAGCCAAACCATAATCCTAACCCTAACCATATAGTAAGTACATGTAGTTAATTATTATTATTCAGTATTTAAATGTATAATTACACTGTAACAAGGACACCTTAAAATAAAGTGTTACCCATTTTAGATTAGGCAACACTATTCACTGTTACCTAGTTGCTTATTAGCATGCATATTACTAGCATATTGGCTGTATATTAGTACTTATAAAGCAGATATTAATGCCTTATTCTGCATGGCCATATTAACCCTACCCAATACCTATACATAATGACTACAAAACTGCCTAGTTGCTATCAATAAGCAGCAAATTAGGAGTTTGAGTGAAAACTCTTAGTTATATGTGACTATATGTTCCCTAATCTGAAGTGTTATATGTTTATTCTTCATTAATGTTCTGTGATGTTTGTGTTTTCAGACAGTGAAGGCACAATAAAAGATACCTCCTTTGTGAAAATGTTTCTGATGATGCATCCTTGGTACATATCCTCCACCGATCTGTCCAAGAAACTGCTGCTAAAGTATCCTTTGTCTACAAAACCTTCAATGTTGTATTATTCATGCAATCGTACTTGACCAATATATTTCAGCTTCATTAGATGGTTAGATTGACTGGAACTAACATTTAGATCCGGCCATTAAGTGCTAAATTGGATATTTTGGGTGAAATGTAATTCCTATTGTAAAATTAAATATGTAAAGCTAAATAAAGATGTAATTGATTCAAACCTATAGAATCTGGAATATGATGTTGGTAATGTTTCATAAAATTCCATAAAGGTCATTTTGTGTGTTTTATCTTTATCTTTTAATGCTGGCGTTAAATCAAAATGTAAGGAAATGTCATAGAGTTAAGTAGTAAAATGAAAAATTTCCACCCTTAACAAATATACAGGTCACAGGAAGGCAGCACTGATGAGATCAGAGCCAAAATATGCCACCTCGTCAAGTAAGACAAATCTTTATCTTATTCCAGTTCTCCATAGTATGTCTTGTCTTCTTTTTTTGTATTGCATTTGCTTTTCTGTCTTTTTCTATGTAGGTACTGGATTTCCAAATTTCCAGTAGAGTTTGATCTGAATCCTGCTTTGGCTGACCAGATAAAAGACCTGAGAGAGAACATAAACACTGGCGGCAATGAAACACAGAGTCAACTTATTGATGTAGAGAGTGTGTAAGTTTACAGACACACACCTACACACTCACTGTTATTTTTTCCATTCTGAAAAGGTTAAGTGGTTCACCAAAAATTGAAAGTTCTGTCATGTACTCGCACTGTTGTTCAAAACAAGTATATTCTTTATTGGCATCCATGGTTCCATGAAGAACTTTTAACATCCATGGAACCTTTCCATTGCACAAAAGTTTCTTTATAGTGGAAAAGGGTTCTTCAGATCATTAAAATGTTCTTCACGCTAAGAAAAAAGGGTTCTTTTAAGAACTGTTCACTGAAAGGTTCTTTGGAGAACCCAGAATGGTTCCTTTATGACATTACTGTGAAAACCTTTTGGAATCTTTTGTGGAATGGAAAGATTCCATGAGTGTTAAAGGGATAGTTCACCCAAAAATGAAAATTCTGTCATCTTTTACTCACCCTCAAGTAGTTCCAAACCTGTATGAATTTCTTTGTTCTGCCAAACACAAAGGAAGATATTTTGAAGAAAGTTTGTAACCAGGCTGTTTTGGGGCACCATTGACTTCCATAGTAGGAAAAAAAAAAATATTGAAGTCAGTGGTGCCCCAGAACTGCTCTGTTTCACACATTCTTTAGAATATCTTCCTTTGTGTTCAGCAGAACAAAGACATTCATACAGGTTTGGAACTACTTGAGGGTGAGTAAATGATGACAGAATTTTCAT
>JAFVLL020025800.1:0-13363 GCA_021397915.2 Tor tambroides | reverse complement strand
TATATATATATATATATATATATATATATATATATATATATATATATATTTCTATTTAGCTTTAATTTATTTTAATTTTAGTAATTCTGTCAAGTAAATAAAACTATATTAAAGCTAAATATAAATATTAAAAAACAATAACTAATTGAATGACGAAACATTAGGATTTTTAATTTCTATTTCGCTTAATTTTTTTTTTATTTCAGTTTAACTTCTAGTAATTCTGTTGTCAATAAAATGTACTAAAGCTATATATAAACATGAAAAGAACATTAGTAAATTACTAATTAAAACTGATTACTGATTAAATTACTATTATTGATTACTGATAAAATTACTATTAAAACTGAAATATCAAATACATTAAAGCTAAATAGAAATATTGCTTTAATTTATTTTGTTTCAGTTTTAATTTTAGTAATTTCACTATGCAAATAAAATATATTAAAGTTAAATATAAATTTACAAACAAAAACTAAACATTAAAACATTCATTTTTTATATTTATTCTAAGATTTAATTTCTTTTTATTTTTTTTTTTTATTTTTTGTAATTTTAGTACTTTAATTTCAACTTCAGCTGAACTTCATTTCAGTTATTTGGCAACGCAATTTTTTAAGTGTAAGTTTTTTTTTCAGCTTTATTATACTTTAATAATTAATCATTTTAATAATTTTAGTTTTACATGGTAAAAAATGATTTTTCAAAGTTGTAAATAAAACTTATTGGAATATACTTTGCAAGAAAATATGTTTTACATGAAAATACTATTCCAAACTTCTTCAAAATTTCACATTTAATTTAGTGTGCTGCTTATAGTTTCTTTGAAATGAACTAAAAAATTTACTAGCAATTTTATGTGAAAAATGTTTCTACACCAAGTTTTATTCCAGTGTAGTTTACAAAAACAACACTGACATACAAAACTAGAAATATCCTTCTCATAATAAAGAAGTAAGTGACCAGAGGTGACTTTTACAACAGTTAAAGAGTGTGATGAAATGTTATGAAGCTAAAACAATAAATAATGACATTTATTAACAGTAATAATCACAATTCTTCCATCAAGTAACAGTTCATTGATGCTTGATTGACACACCCACCAGAATGACATCACGTGTGGCGTCATGAATAGGGATGTCAGACAGATGTAAGCCCCGCCCCATGAGTTCCTCCAGCCTATCAACACGCGGCGAGCCCAGGAACATGATGGAGTTGGATTCAGGGAGGTGAAGCATCTGACCTTTGAGCTCCATCACCTAAAACACACACACACACACACACACAGATGAAAGTAAAGCACTGAAATGGAAAAGCAAATATGCATAACATATTACAAATTCAATTTATTGGTAGGGAATTAATATTAATGCAATAAGCCCGACGTGTTCATGTTGCCATGACGACACACTCGCACGAATATGTTTACATGCTTGTCAAGAAAAACAACAAAGCATGTCGGATTTTAGTGTCGTACACTTCAAACACACACACACACACACACACACACAAGATCTCATCACATCACATTGCTCGAGGAGAGAGAGAGAGAGAAAGAGAGAGAGAAAGGCTGTTCTTTTATTAGGATTTGGTTGCTATGGTGGAATTCTTCAGCAAGTATTCAATGCTCTCTGCATGTTTTATGAGAATATATCTAGAATACGCAATGAATCCGCGTTTGTTAGGAGAATGCATTTTACTTCAGGGTGTAACTTGTCTGGCAGAGTTTGTGCTCCAGACATAAAGGATTCCTCAAATCATGTTACTTTAAGTGATCAGACGCACCATTTTCATCTGCTGGACCAGAAAAAAGCTGAATACAGACAAAAAGATCACAGAGACTTAAATATTCAGGACTCTTTTTTTTACTTGAACCAGAAAAAACATACCTAGCAACCATTAAAAATACCCCAGAAAACACCCAGCAACACCTAACGTACCCCTGAGCATCCACACAACATCCTGTAGCGTTAGTTTAGTATTACTTATATTACTTATATTTTTTATTAGCTTTTATTTTTATATTTTCAGTTTTTATTTTAATTTTAGTTTATGTTTTAGTAATTTTGTAGTTTGTCATGATTTTATGTAAATAAAAATATATTAAATATTAAGCATCTAAAATATAAATATAAATTAAATATCTCATTTAAATAAAGATGTAGCAATTTCATTATATTTTTGATTGATTATTGATTGACAGTTTTTATTCATTTTTATTTTAACTTTAGTTTTTAGTACATCGAGTTAAACTAAATGAAAACTAGAAATGTTTCCAACTAACTGATATAAATATGTCTGAAGTTGAAATATTAAAATGCTTAAAATACTTAAACTGAAATAAAGTAAAGCCAAATAAAAGCAGGGTTATTATAGTAAAAAAAAAAATGTTACATTAAAAAAATAAAAATTAACTGAAACAAACTGAAATCAAATATATAAATATAAACTTATTTTATTTCAGCTAGTTTTATTTTAACACTTCTCATTTCCATTCAGTTTAACTTGATGTACTAACATAACTAAAACTGAAAAATTAATAATAAAATTAATAAAAACTATAAATAAAATCTATAAAATCTATAGACATCTAAAAAATCATTTTAATTTTAGTTTAAGTTTTAGTAATTTGTTATGTTCTTTTGTTATTTTTATTAGTTTTTTTGTTTATGTAAAACAAAGTTTTTTGTTATGTAAAACACATTAAAGCTAAATATAAATATAAAAAAACTAACGAAAATAAAACATACACTCGCACACACTTATATATATATCACACACACACACACACACACACATTTCCATCTTTAGTTTATTTTTATTTCATTTATAGTTTTAGTAATTTTAGTACTTGAACTTAAACTTCTTTCACAGAGTGCTGTAAAGCTTACGCTCATCATGGCTCTGTGGCCCGTTACGTAACACGACAGAGATATCGAATTCACACACCATCTGCTTGTTCACACGCTCTGATGAAGGAAAAAGAGAATTTCGGGTGTGAACAGAAAGTTCATTACGAAGAAGTGTGTATATATTTATGAAAATGTATGTATGTGTTTGTGTGTTTCCTCACCTCAGTCCCGGCTGTATAGATGTATTATGCAGAGATGGAGAGTTCTGCTTAAATAATGCAGTGTGCTGCAAGACTGGGACATATATGTGTGTGTGTGTGTGTGTGTGTGTGTGTGTGTGTGTGAGTGATTGCACACTTCTGCACTCCGTCTCATCACTCTGAAACTTCCCTGTTTCTATGGCGATAACAGGACTGTGAACCCGACCCTTTGCACAATCATCCAGCAGATGCACATACTTGTATACCATACAGTTTTGCTTTCATGTTTCAAGAGTTCATGTCTACACACACACACACACACACACACACACTGCTTAGAGGTCTCCATGGAAACCTTGTAAATTAGTACATTTCTAATTCACAGTGACACACCTCTAAAAGCCTGATGTGAGTGTGTTTGTTTGTGTATGTGTGTATATGTGTGTGTGTGTGTTAGACAAACTTGTATATAAATGGTTAATGTTGGTATTGTAAACTAAATCTATTAAAAATTTGTGTTAATTGAAATAAAGCTGAAATAAAACAAAATACTAGATGAAAACTTAAATGTAAACAAAAATGAGAAATGCTGCAAATATTCTGCAAATAGAAATAAATATGTTTGAAGTGTTAAAATTACTAAAACAAAAACTTTCCAAAATAAAGCTAAACAGAAACAGTTAACTGAAAAATTAAATGAAAAATGTAAAATAAAATTTTAAATAAAAATAACTAACTAAAAATATATATTAAAAAACTTTAACTTATTTTATTTTAGCTAGTTTCCAAGGCAACATTTCTCATTTTCATTTAGTGTAACTTGATATACTAAAAAACTAAAACTGAAAAAGAACTATATAGACAACTAAAAAAAACTAATAAAAAACAACAAATTACTAAAACATTAATTAAAATTAAACAGAAAAAAAAACTGAAAATAAAAACAATAAACGGAAATTCTTATATTAATGAAACCTATTATAGGATCTCAATTATACTAAGATAACACTGAACAGAAATACTGAAACAAAAACACTAAAAAAAGCACATAACAAAATTACTAAAGCTTAAATTAAATTGGAATATATAAAATAAAAGCTAATTCAGAATTAATCATTAATAAATATACAATAACAGTACATAACCCTAACCAGCCAAAAGTTTTTGAACAGTAAGATTTTTTCTATTTGAATATATTTTAAAATGTAATTTATTCCTGTGTAATTTATTTATTTTCAGCATCATTACTCCAGCATTAGTCCAGCAGCAAATCAGAATATTAGAATGATTTCTGAAGGATCGTGTTACTGGAGTAATGATGCTAAAAATTCAGCTTTGAAATCACAGGAATAAATTACATTTTTAAATACATTTATAAAGAAGTTATTTTAAATAGTAAAAATATTTCAAAACTTTACTGTTTTGCTGTACTTTGGATCAAATAAATGCAGCCTTGGTGAGCAGAAGAGACTTCTTCAAAAAACATTCAAAATCTTACTGTTCAAAAACGTTTGACTGGTAGTGTAAGTAATACTACAATAACACTTATTAGGGTTGACCTAGTTCTAGTTTCAAATTGACAACAATTTAGTAATTTTAAAAGGATACTAAGTTAGAAATACTGAACACATACTACACAGCAGTCCTTACTAACCACAGTACTAACCACAACTCACACTCAGAGTAAATACTAACCACTGCACTGAACCATAACTCACTGCATAAGCCCTTAACAGCAGGAACAGCACAAATCAAATGCACATGCTGACTATAGTAAATAAGGCACAATCCATGTAACTCCGATTTACATAGAAATGAGGAATTTAAATATGTATGACACAGATTAAACAGAAATGCAGGCGGTTTCCGAATAAGGTGGAGATTATTACGCTGAAATAACATGCAAAAGTAGCACAACTGTTTAATGATTTCGCCCCACGGAGTAACAAACCCATTACAGGACAAACACCGAAGCAGCTGCTGATCTCTCCCTGCTGCGACGAGAGAGTTTCAGCACAGCAGAATCCAGCAGGAACTGTCCTGGCTCCAGCTCAAGCTTCACTGCGGTGGAATAAATATATAATCAGCCCTGGGACAGAGACATGTGCTTCCTCTGGCTTCACAGAAACACAGATTTCCACGACAAACCGTTCAGGATCAATCACTCCACTTATCATCATCATCAGCCGGATCTAAAGATGTGAACACAAGCAGAATCAAGAAGAAATCTCTCGGTCTATCTCTTTACAGCAGTCTATATCTGTGAGCCCTTTTTATTTGTTGAAACTCACTTAAGTTTCTCACGCTGGAGTACGGTGGTGCATCATTCAGAATTGAATTAAGAATGCTTTTAAAATTCTGAGTTTGAATTGAATTTGTATCGAGGTAGAAAAGAGGATGCAGAACTGCAGTTTGAGTTTAATGAAGTGGATTCAAATTAAATGAAATTTTCGCTTTTACAATACAAGTAAAAGTTTGTCATAAACACTGAATGCTGGCTTAAAAAGCTTTTAAAAAGTAAAAAAAAAGCAATAAAGTGATAAAATAAAGGGATGGATGGATGGATGGAATGATAAACAAAGGATGGATGGAATGACAGAATGAACGATGGATGGATGGAATGATAGAACAATGGATGGATGAACTGATGGATGGACAGTCTGATAGACAGATGAATCAAATGATAGAACAAACAATGGATGGATGGATGGATGGAATGATAGAACAATGGATGGATGAACCGATGGATGGACAGTCTCATAGACAGATGAATCAAATGATAGAACAAACAATGGATGGATGGATGGATGGAATGATAGAACAATGGATAAATGAAAGGATGGAAGGATGAAATGATAGAATGAATGATGGATTGATAGATGAATAGATAAATGGATGGATGAATGGAACAAAAGAACGAACGATGGATGGATGGATGGATTGAATGACAGAATAAATGTGGATGGACTGATGGATGGACAGACTGATAGATTGATGAATAGATTAATGGATGGATGAATGGAACGATAGAATGAACAATGGATGGTTGGTTGGTTGGATGGAGGAATGGACAGATAGATGGAATGATAAAATGAACAATGGATGGATGGATCAGTGGATGGATGGAATGATAAATGGATGGAACGATAGAATGAACAATAGATAGATGGATTTGGGCTGCACGATCAATCGTATTTTAATCTCGATAACAATATCCACCTTTCTCGATTACTTAAAAACAATCGTCATGATATTAGCCGGCTCGTTATTTATCCTGAAAACGTGTTTTTAATTTGGCATTTGCGTTATCTTGCATTGCTAACAAGTCTTCACTAGCGTTCATGCTTGTGGTTGCCAGATGTGAAGAGATTAAGTCCCCAAAACAGAGCTTTTCTCCTTTAAGGATACACTTTCTGCCCGGTGTTTTACTTAATCTGTGCAATCTGGCAACCCTGTGCGTGCGCTGACTGATGGTGGATCAAGCGCTGATGATATGAAAACATACATGTGCTGGAGTTTAGTGATCTCTCCACAGCGATTTCTGCTTACATGAAAGTGTCATACAGCCAATGTGTGTTTTTTCACAAGCCATTTGTGCTGCTTGTGTCACCAAATCTGCCATGATCAAACTTTCACCGAGTTTCAATAATAGATCTATTGTGTTTGAGGAATAAATGCGCTTTTGCTACCTGTGGCGATACAATGGAGAAAAATGTACATAAAATGGAATTATTTTAAGTTATATTAGGAGTTTCTAAAGTTTTTACCAGTTTTCATAATGTTAATCAGTTGAAAACAGCATGGCAATGTTATTATCAGTGTGTATTAACGATCTTTTAGCAAATTTACTGCGCGATCTGAGTGGCTTGTCTTATTTGCGAACAAATTTTCACTTAGAAAATCTAATGTGAATACAGATTACAAATCACTAACCAAAACCATGAGTTTTGTATTATCATAGTTGCTTAAATGAAGTCAGAGTATATGTAGTCAGTGGAGGCTAAAGGACACATGAAATGTTATTGCATTTACCCTTTTGATAGAATAATCGTTATTAATAATTGTGATTATCAGTTTAACCATTATCGTGCAGCCCTAGGATGGATGGATGATGGATGGAATGATAGAACAACAGAACAAACTGGAACAATAGAATGAACAATGAATCAATGGATGGATGGATTGAGGGTCTGATGGGATGAATCGATGGATGGAAGGAATGGATAGTTGGTTGGATGGGTAGATGGATGGATAGAGGATCAGACTGGATAATGGAGGAATGGATGGATCAGGGCTCGCAAAATCGCTAGCCCGACGTCCCGGGGCTACTGTGTTTTCCAGTCGGGCTACCAAAACATATTACCGTCCTGCCTGACGGGCTATCTTAAATAGGGCTCCCGCGAGTCCTTAAAAACTCTTTTCAAAGTCAAAATGCGGCGCGGATGCCTTTGTGAAAGTATCTTTGAAGGGAACCGGCTGTCCTCAGAAACGTGTTATTGGCATTTTCATTTAATCTTGCCAAAATGCCTGATAAAGCAGCATTTTCAGCCGCTCCTAAAGCGCCACCTCCTGGCAAAGAATGAATTTGCATTTCCAATAAGCCTTTCTGCTGTTTATGTTCAGATCAATGCGAATATCGACCCATGTTTTATGCAGCAAACACACAGTTTGTAAATGTGAATAAAGTTAACGTGCCTTCAAAAAATCTAGTAAAAAAAAAAAACAGTAATATTTATGTTTTAAATTAATATAATAATTTATATGTTTGACTCATCCCTCTTCTTAAAATGGTTCAAAGGCTGAAATGCCATTTTAAAAGATTTTTTGTTTTTGTAACTCATGTCATTTTATGGTTTAATATGTTACCATAGACATTGTCCGATCCCACTCATACGGTGTTAATTTTAATTGTGCAGCTCTTAAAAAGGGTGATAAATTGCCTTAAATTGATTTTTAAAACATCTGCAGATACCCTGTAAGTGAAATAAAATTCCTTCCTTGATATTTGTTGATATTTGTTTATTGAAAATGTTTTTAATTGATATTTCAACTCCTATCTTATTTCCTATATTAAAAAAGTGGTCTTTTTTATTTGGGCTAGTTAAATTAATTTTGAGAGGGATTTTGAAATTTTGCGAGCCCTGTGAATAGATAGAATGATAGAACAAAGGATGGATGGAACGATAGAATGAACAATGGATGATAGATCAATGGAGGGATGGATGGAATGACAGAATGAATGTTGGATGGACAGATTGATAAACAGATGAATAGATGAATGGATGGATGGAACGATAGAATGAACAAACAATGGATGGGTGTAAGAATGGATGGATGGAAAAAGAAAGTATGATAGATGGACAGATGGATAGAGAGACGTATGGATGGAAGAAAAAAATAGACGGAAGTACACTTGATTACGTTGATTAATAAAATAATATTCACAACGAGCAAGCTCTTGTTTTGGCTGTGAAATCTGTTGAGTGATACAACAATTTCCTCATAACACTAATGAAGACACTGCTAGTCCAGCGATGGAGATGAATCAAACAATTCTCAATCCGTTTGTCTCTCTACAGGTGCAGAGATCAGACACGCTGCTGCCACTGACACCTGACTTTCATTTCATCGTCTGTTCCTCTGTTCAATTATCTCCGTTAGCCTTGATTCGGAGCGTTTTACATGACAAGACAACAAACGGCTTTCTGTGACACACACGTTTACACACATCAGCTCTGACGACACATCCTTCAAAGAACAACAGATTAAAGAGAACGAGGGCTGAAGAGGGGAGCTTTAAAAAGACATTTGCACTACAGTGCGCAGCAAGGTGCTAATCAGAGCGAGAGCGTTACAATTCATACATACTGCATTCAATTCATACTTCTGAGTGTGCACTGACCACAAGTTCTACCAGTGTTGGGGAAGTTACTTTAAAAAGTAATGCATTACAGTATTGCTTTACTCCATAAAAAGTAACTTACTGCGCTACTTAGTTACATTTTATGGAAAGCAATGCATTGTTACTTTTTTCGCGTTACTTTTTGTCACTTGAGCTGGGCTTGCTTGTTTGTTTTTAATAACAAAAAACCCAAAAGTTTTATTTTTGGCAACTGTAAAGTCCCTTTCACACCAAAAGTGTAACTAATAAGCCTCAAGCTGAAGGAACTTGCATCAGGCAGTAACTCAGATATTTTCTTGTAAATTTAAAAGTAATGGAAAATATATATATATATATATATATATATATATTTATATTTATCTATCTATCTATATATATATATGTACATATAATATATATTTTGTTTTAATACAATTGACCTTTTTAATTATATCAATATATACTATTGAAATTTTAAATATTTGTTAATTAAAAGAAAGCTGAATTAAAATAATATATAAATGTTAGATGAACTAAAACTAAACTTAGAAACGGCTAACTGAAATAAGTTAATAACTGAAATAAGTAGAAGCACTAAAATTAAACAAGAAAAAAAAACCTGGAAATAAATAATAAACTAAAACTGAAACAAAAATCAGATAGAGACATTAAATAAAGTAATTAATAAATTAAACCTAACTAGTAATATTTAAAAAGAACAAAAATGACAAAACAAAATTACAGAAAATATTAAACTAAATGAAATGCAAAATGGAAATATTAAAATTCAAAATATTAATAAGAAACTATAACAGTATATAAATAATACTAAAATAACACTGATCTGAATGAATGTTGGTCAGTATTAATTGAAAATGGAAACAGATGCACAATTCAGAAACAATATGGGCAGCTTTTATAGTATATTTAACATACTATAAATTTAGATTTAGCATTTTTTCTGTTCTTGTATTTAAGAGATTTAATATTATGAAAATTAGTTGCCATTTTTGTTGCATCATACCAGGATCATTTAAAAAAAAAATTTTTTTAAATAAAATAACATGAACTGAAATAAAACAGTTAAAAAACAGTTCTTTGTAGTTTAACCTGATGTACTGAAACAATAAATAAATAAATAAATAAATAATACAAACAAATATAGAGAAATAAAAGACAAAAACGCACAACAAAACTTAAAACTTAAATTAAAATTAAAATAAAAATAGAAAATAAAAACAAAAAAAACAATTATTTATTAATATTATTATTGTACAAAAAAAATAATACTTAAAATAACATTAATAATACTATTACATTAACCTTGAGAAATGCAATGTGATGTGATAAAACACAGCTAGAGCACTCCCATGATAATGAACGCAGCGGTCCACACCGTTGATTATAGTCCATTTTTGTCGCATTGCATCACGCTCTTTTAGTGCTGACACGGTATTACGCTGTTTATTCATATTTGTTCGCATTTATCATCCTCAGCCCAGTAAGCAGCTTCAGGACACACACACACACAGCTTGAAGAAAAGTGCTTTGTTCCTAAGTTTCTCCTAACACAATCACCACTGTACCCCAGAGCGAGGCACTGATGTCTCCAGCGGGACGGCCTGTTCCTGCCATCAGCACCCTGTAACTTACTCTGGTAAAAATAAAAGCTGCTGCTAAATGACGTGGAACCGAGACGAAACTCTCAAATTTATCACTGCTTTTGAATGATTTTTGTGTTTGTGAGCAGAAACTGAGATTCAGTTCTGATGTGACAGCAGGAAAAAATCATGCAAAATACGAAGAAAAAAAATGACAATACAAATAGGAAATCGGTTGGATTGAATGGATCCAGTACTTTCAAAATTATTGTTCACTCCTATATAGAAAATATAGGAGAAAACAGAAAAAAAATGGAGAAAATGCATCTCATTTCTTTTGTTCGGAAGTCGTAATTGAGCATAACTATTTAGGAAAATGGTAACGG
The DNA here is from genome assembly GCA_021397915.2 of Tor tambroides. NCBI lineage: Eukaryota > Metazoa > Chordata > Actinopteri > Cypriniformes > Cyprinidae > Tor > Tor tambroides. The sequence goes on along the minus strand of JAFVLL020025800.1, from coordinate 2,443 downwards.
AAATGAATCTGAAATAAAATAAAATAAAATGAATATCGTTTATATCGTATATCGAATATATTTCGTATATTACTGCATATTCTATTTAGTTCATGGAAATATTAATACATTTTAAAGTTCTAAGGATGTTAATAACACTTAAATCTGAGTTCTGATTTTTTTAAAAAATGAAGCTGAAATGCAACTTCTCATTTTCCCATTATTTCTCATTTTCTTTTAATGCTAAATAATTAAAACTAAAACAGAAATAAAACTTAACCCCCCCGGTTTCACAGACAAGGCTTAAGACTAGTCCCAGACTAAAATGTAAGTCTTAGCTGTTTCAGCTGAAAGAAACTTGCACTGATCTTAAAATATATCAGTGCCTTTGTTTTGTCTCAAGTATGTCTATAAAAAATTACTTAAATGTCCTAATTGAACTATGATCTAATCCTGGCTTAGTCTAAGTCCTGTCTGTGAAACCGGGCCAATAAAATCTATATAGTATCAAAAAAACATCTAAACAATATCTAAAATTAAAAAGAAAACTGAAAATAGAAATAAAAACAAATCCGAAATATGAATAAAAATAACAATAAATAAAAGTCATTTTGAAAATAATTTTAAAAAACAATAAAATCACTAAAACACTAATTAAAATTTAAATTAAAAAGAAAATATACAAATAAAATAGTAATAAAAATTAAATAAAATAAATTTTTAAAAATAATTACAAACTATAATTAAAAAAACAAAAAACATGAACAAAAAATTTTAAATATAAAAATAAAAACTAATTCAAAATATTAATAGAAACTATAATAGTATGTCAGTGATACTAAAATAACACTGTATAAACTTCTTTATTCATTATTCTTATTATTATATTTGAATGTTTTTGATTCAATAACACTTAAATCTGAAGCAAAACCAGTCTGGGTTCTTTACTGAAGAAATTCTTCAATACAGATTCAGTGTTTTAAATGTTTAAATATCTACTTTTGCATCTATGTTCAAAGCTTTACAAAATACTGTTAAAAATCTATTTAGTGAAGTATCTTGATATCTCACGACTCATTGCTCATGGGATTCGAACCAGTGACCTTCCGGTTACCAGCGCTGAGCCTAAACACACAAACCAAATCCTCTTGTTTCGTTATGGCAGGTGGCGCCTATTCTATTCCCATTCTAGCTGTAAAACCCATGAGTGTGTGTGTGTGTGTGTGTGTGTGTGTGTTTGATAAAGCTCCTCTCCAGGGTGAACGACATCAGAACATAAGCTGCATCTCTGTCCAAATTATTTCATAATAATCTGCGCAGATTTAGGAAATGATCCTGTGGGTTTGGCAACAGCTTTCAGCGATGGCAAACTCTGTAATTAGGACACGTTGCCACTGTCTAACACTGCCTTCGAGTCATGTCAGGACGATCGTATTTATGAGACGAGCGGACACGAACACCACCACAATGTTGTGATTATTAGTGGGAGACCTGGGAATTTCTACGAGCCAATTAAAGGATTATGAAGGAAGCTGATTTACATAAGGATCACTGTAAATGTTGATTAGCTTTAACGCATTTTGACTTTATTTCAAAACTGTGAGAGCTGACTTTGATAAGTTTTGTTGCACCAGTGCTAAAAAAAAAAAAAAATCATATTTGCATTTAAATTTTAGTTTAATTTTGCATTTTTTATGTGCTTTTTTTGTTTACATTATTTTTTTTCAGTTAGTAATTTTAGTGCTTTAACTTAAACTTATTTCGGTTAGTTATTTAAGTTTTTCAGCTTTCAATGCTTATATTTAATTCAGCTTTATTTCAATTAACAAAAATGTCTTCTAATAGTTTTAGTCAACAATAAAAGTAGACAGTTGCCAGAAGGACTCGACATAAGACAACAATTAAAGCTATTTTACAATTTAAATTTTTTACTATTTAATAAAGCTATTTTTAATTTATTTAAGTACTCCTAGCATTACTTTTTCTAACCAATGAGCAAAGCAAATCATGTGTCTGGTATTTTCTTTTGGCTAGAATCTGAACTAACGAGGCCCAAATTGTGAATGAATCATTTTGGAGTCGGTTCATTTGAATGAATCACTCAAACAGATTGCAAAATAATCTGAATCAATGTAAAATCATGTATTTGTTCAAATTACAGCCGACTTGTGATAAATGCAACTTTAAATCTCAAATTAGCTTAGTGCTGTTGGGTTAACAACAAATGAGAAACAAAGGAGTGTTTCAGACCTAAAGAAACACAAATATTTCTAAATAGTTTTATTTCATTAATATTTACACAAGCAATTTTAGCAATTTAGTCATTTTAAACTTATTTCAGTTAGTTGCCATGGCTACATTTCAAAATGTACTTTTTTTTAAAGGTTTTTATAATATTGATATTTTATTTTATTTCATCAATTAACAAAAATGCTTTTCGATATTTCAGGTGATTTTAGTACTT
>JAFVLL020025799.1:0-34564 GCA_021397915.2 Tor tambroides | reverse complement strand
CCTGGCTGTGAAGCTGTAACAAGTGGACAAACTCCTCTGGCATGGCGTGCATGAAGAGTTTGGGTGGTTTATTGTCATAATAATGGTGTTGAAGTGTCTGCTGCTTTAGATTGATGTCAAATGGCCAGAATCCATATAAATGCACATCATCACACAGCTCTAGTGCCACATTAACTAACATGAAACCTGTGGAGAGGCGGTTTTCTTTCAGGCCAAGCCCCTTCCAGAAACGGTCCAATGTCTTGAGGTAGTAGGGACTAAAGAACACCACGGGCTGCTGAGGTCTGATTGCCTGGAGCACCTCTAGGGTTTCAATTGACACTTTAGTGCAGACTGTGTATGCAAAGGCTGGCATTATCAGAGATGCATTTCCATACACACTCACACGCTGCACCAGCGGACCTGGATTCATGGACATATTTCTGTAACTACAGAGATATACACACAAATGATCAGTTGCCACATTAATACATTCAGTATATGAAATTTTATATTACTGTCCTGACTTAAAAATGTTTATTTGAATCTTAATGTTAATAATTGTGTTAATATCGTCTCACTCTGCAGAGAGCTGACTGGGATTGATGGTCACTAGATCAGTCTTCAGCCCAACATCACTGTCATTAATGGGAGCCAAGTTTAACCTGATAAAATATAAAATATTTAAAAATTGCTGGATTAAAAGCTCAACTGAACAAAGAAAAAATTCTGAAGCCATCTAATTAGAGAAGTAGGGCCATTCAATGTTATAAAAATGAGAGCCCTATGAATTCAAACATCAGCCTTTCTGGAAGTATAAGACAGAACAGAACACTGCAACAGTGTAAATGTGTTTATTGTGTATTTCCATCTTTAATTTTGTATTTATTGTATTCCACTCAGCACATATTAACTAACTATGATTTTATAATTAAACTTCTGCTCTAGATTATTTTCTATTTTACAGTGTCCTTGTTATACATGCTACAGGTATGTACTACAAGCAACTAACCTTATAGTAAGTACATGTTGTTAATTAATATTACACAGTACTTAACTAAGGACACCTTAAAATAAAGTTTAACCAATAAGGGTATAGTGCAGCTTTGTGTTGCATCATATTGTCTGATAAGGTTAGCATGAGCCAAGATGCAAAAATTATACTTAGTGCAAGTGAGGACATCAGAAATGATGGCATTATGGGTAGTGCAGAACGTACCTGATGACAAAGTGTGCACTGTCAATCTCTTTTCCACAACTGCTGTTTTTGAGAATCCCCCCATTGCCCACCACAGCACATCGTCCCAGATGGCCACGGCTACTCCATGGAAAGTCCTAAAAAAAGTGAGCTTTAACAAGCTGTTTTAACAGTTACATGTAGAAAGAACAAACTATCATAGTTGCATAGTGGTGGTACCTGTCACAGTTAACAAAAGAACATTAGTTAATGAATGAACATGAATTATGAACAGTAGAATATTTATGAACTAATATTAACCTAGATTAATAAATGCTGTAAAAATGGCCACTTTGGCTAACACCGTGTCCTAACCAGACGCGACGCGACAAGTTTCAAGCGACAAGCAATTTGGTGGTCCAGACACGACACGACAACGCAAATATCACAGCCATTCAGAAGCAAAAAAAAAAACGCACTGCACGGACAAGTTTATAATCTAATTGATAAATTATTAAACCTTTTTAACATTAATAAAAGTACATACGGAGTGATCAATACCATCTTTGTCATGGAAAACACTTGTTGGTTTGCACTGAGTTCGCAGTTTTAACGTACATGTTTACTTTAATTTAGCCTATTTTCAAAATCTGAGGTAAACTATCTATTGCTGCTTTCCGTATGCCTATAAATGTCACGCAATGATATTCAAACTCGCATTAGACAATTTTAACATTGAATAATAATAATCAGTACCTGAGATTATTATTGTCATAGTTTGTACGTTGTTGTTCCTGCCACGACATCGCAAAAATAGAAACAGTTTCTAAAACAGAAACTTTGCATGTCACAGTCGCGGCTGGTTAGGACAAAAATGCTCCGGTTACGAATGTCACCTCAGTTCCCTGAGATAAGTGAACCAGAGTTGCAGAATGCATATGGGGTAAACTCCTGTTTACTATGATACTGAAGCCTGATTTGTTTACATTTGTGTAGCTGCACAAACCAATGGTGCCATTTCATCAGAATCTTTCGACTGAAGTGACAGCCATTGATTTGCATTCAGCTTTAATCACAGCAAGTGACACAATGCTTGTTCCCTTATCTCAGGGAACTGAGGTTACGTTAGTAACTGGAGTGTTCTCTTTCGAATGGTATCTTCAGTTGTAGAACGCATATAGCGAATGCATCCAATCTCGCCATGCTATGAGCAGATCCAGAATAAAGCCTGCTCTGCGAACCTAGCCTCGGACCAGCCAGCGGCCACACAAAACTCACTGATAGAAATTCTGCTAGACCACGCCCAGGAGGTGACAATTCCTCTAGTGGAGTGGGCCTTCACACCTATAGGGCACTGCAACCCTACTGAGGCAAAAGCCAAGGCTATGGCCTTTACGATCCAGCGAGAAAGTCTCTGCTTTGTAACTGGCAGCCCTTTAGAGCAGCCTCCGAAGCAAATAAAGAGCTGCTCTTATTGCCTAAACCAGGGGTGCCCAAACTCTGTCCTGGAGGCCCGGTGTCCTGCAGAGTTTAGATCCAACCCCAATTAGACACACCTGAACCAGCTAATCAAGCTCTTACCAAGCATACTAGAAACTTCCTGGCAGGTGTGTTGAGGCAAGCTGGAGCTAAACTCTGCAGGACACCGGCCCTCCAGGACCGAGTTTGGGCACCCCTGGCCTAAACGGACCAGCGCTCAACATACACTCTAAGAGCCCTTACTTGGCAGAGTGGATTGGGACCCTGCTCACCGTCTGCAGCGGGGAGTGCTAGAAGGGTGAAACCCTGGGCTCTGAATGGGATTGAGAGCACCTTAGGTACATAACCATGTCTTGGCATGAGGACGATTGTCGTTAGGCCTAAACTCAAGACAGGAAGCACTTACTGACAGTGCCTGCAAGACATGCACTCACTTGACTGATGCTAAAGCCACTAGGAGGGCGGTCTTAAGCGACATGAGCCACAGCATGAGGACGAGGAGGGTTCAACTTCCTAGCTCCCCTCAAAAACTTAAGGACTAGGTTGTTTCTGCCAATTGATTGGCCAGGTTCGAGAGAATGGTTCCTGCAATAGCTGCCACATAAACTTTGAGTGTGGAAGGGGTGCGCTCATTGTTCAGCAACTCTTGTAAAAAAAGTCAGCACATGGGACACATCACAAGAACCCGGATCCAGGCTACGTGCTGAACACCAGTCACGGAAGATGACCATTTTTGGGTGTAAAGATGTCTCGTAAACAGTGCTCTAGCCTCTAAAATGGTATTGCTAACTCTCGCTGGGAGCTGCACAGGCTCTCATCGAAGGTCCAGACATGAAGGCTCCACAGCTGTGGCCGGGGGTGCCAAATCATACCGTTCGCCTGCGAGAGAAGGTCGTTTCTCAATTGGCCACAGGGTTGCTGCTGACAGCTGCACTAACTCTGGGAACCATGTCTGGTTCCTCCAAAGTGGGGCCACCAGGAGGACTGAACATCTGACTTCCCTGACCTATTTGATGAACTGATGAAGCAGGGCATTGGGAGGGAAGGCATGCAGGTGAGCCCTGGGCCAGTCGTGGGCCAGGGCATCTCACTGTATCAAGAAATAAGTTTGGCAGTGAGAGTTGTCTTCTGAGACGAAGAGGTTGACCTCTCCTTCTGAAAGGAATATGACCTGAGACCACCTTGGTGATTAATGTACGCTACCACTGTCATGTTGTCCAACCAGACCAGGACATGATGCCCTTTTAAGGCCGGCAGGAAGGTTTTTAGGGCCAAGAAAACTGCCATCATTTTGAGGCAGTTGATATGAAAGCATAGCTCCGGGGTTCACCAGGAGCCGAACGTCAGATTGCACTCAAACAGAGCTCCCCAACCCGAGTTGGAGGCATCTGTTGTGACCACCTTCCTTCTGGAGGTCAGTCCCAACTGAATGCCTGATTGAAAGGCGAGGAGTTGTCCAGTGGGTCACAGCTCTGATACAGTGATTGCTAATCCTGATGTATAAACAGCTCATGTGCCAAGCATGGGATGGGACGCGGGCTTTGAGCCAAAACTGGAGAGGCTGCGTATGGAGCAGGCCTAGTGGAATCATAGAGGAGGCGGCCGACATGAGGCCGAGCATCCTCTGAAAAGCCCAGAGGGGAAGTTCTTAATTTGAAATATGCCGCCAGTCGCTGGATAGTCAGGGACCGTTCCACCGTAATCCAAGTCCGCATATGGGCAGGGTCTATAATTGTCCCCAGAAAGACCATTTGCTGTCTGGGTGACAAAGAACTCTTGTTTAGGTTGATTCTCAACCCAAGGAAAGAGCCACATAAATGCACTTTGTGAAAGTGCGTGGGGCCACAGACAGTCCAAATAGAAGGACTGTATATTGAGAAGCCACTCTCTCTAACGAGAAACTCAAAAATGGTCTGTGATGGGGGATTATGTGGATGTGAAAGTAAGCGTCTTTCAGATCCACTGTCAAAAACCAGTCCTTGGGGCATATCTGCTTCAGAGTTAACATCCTGAACAGCCGTCTCATCAGAAAGCGATTCAGGTGCCTGAGATCGAGGAAGTAGCAGCTGAAAAGCCTGACCCGCTGTTCGCTAGAGGTACCATCTCCACAGCGCTTTCTTTTGCAAGCAGTGTTTGTACTTCAGACTGAAGAACATGAGCTTCTTTGTCCCATACCGAAGTCTGAATAATGCCTCTGAAATGAGGCGGCCTGTGAGCGAACTGAAGCGAGTAACTTCGTTTTACAGTGTTTAGAGCCCAGCTTGAAACATACGGAATGGCTTCCCAAGCCCTGAGCCGGATGGCAAATGGTTCTATTTTTTTGAATGGTAGTTCGCCGCAAGGGGGCAGGGAACTTGCAAGGGGAGGGGTGGAGAATGAACGTGAGCTTTCTTCAAGGGGGTTCCATCATTGGCAAGAACTGACCCTCTCTTCTTCCTCTCTGCGTACAGATCAGGACGGCTTTTGAGGCTCAGATTCCAGCACTACTTGAGGGCGGGAACCTTGGAACTTCGGGTAAGGATACTGTTTTGCCGTCCGGGGACACAGCTGTAGCCAAAGCTCAGGTTTCTGCTGGGGCTGAGGTGGCACCGGCTTAGCAGGGTGCTGAGTGGATGGGGTCTTCTGGCGACTAGCAGCCGCTGCGCTGGAGCGCTTAGGCAGGAAATGACGCAGCGCTTGCAACATCTTCTGTGCCTTGGTGAAGCGCTCTGCAAACGCGTCCACAGCAGGGCTGAATAGTCCCTTAGGCAATACTGGTGAGTCAAGGAAGGCCATTTTCACAGTGTCCCTGATCTCAGTAAGGTTAAGTCAAAGGGGGCACCCCAGCACCACCAGATTGGCCATGGCCTTGCTGATTGCCTGCACCATTGCTTTCATTCACACAGAGCCAGGGTCAGCTGCTATGCGTAGCTCCTTGAAAGCTGGGGAATCCTGGACAGAGTCATCCATGCTGCGGAGAAGTTTGGCCTGAAACACTTGAAGTACCGCCATCGTATACAGTGCTGAGCCGGCATGACGGCAGCTGCATAAGCCCTGTTGGCAAGGCCAAAGTAGTCCTGCAGGTCTTCAACGAAGGTGCAGCATAGGCTTTCAAACCACGGGCAGATGGTTGGCACAGATGGGCAGCGACAGCTTCTTCCGGAGGGGGGAACTTGCTGTAACCTCTGTCTTCAGCGCCATCAATGGTGGTGAGAGTGGATAGAAGTGGAGGAACTAACATGGGCCGAGTAGGGAGTGTGCCACGTCTTGGTGAGCTCTTCATGAACTCACGAGAACGGAGTGGGCCGTTGGCGGGAGGCCATGGGAGGGCTCTTCCAGAGCTGACCACTCTAAGCTGAGATCCTCTACTGCCTTAAAGAGAACGCGGATCAGCTCGCTGCCCATGCTTTGCCATGCTGACTGCAAAAGAGGGAGGGCTTCTGGCTCTTCGCCAGAACACACCCACTCTTCAGTATCCGACGCTGTTAGAGACATGGAGTCATCAACAGTAATCTCCTCCTCAGAAATGCTGAAACTAGGCCACTCGCAGCTGACGAGGGGCATTGATCCTTCTATGTGAAGAACACCAGTGAGACAAGGCCATGCAGGGAGAGTGGAGAACGTGGGAGCTGAGCCAGCGTGACGTCACTCGAGCCCGTTGCGGGAGCCCCACTGCTCCACTGTTTCTTTCTCTTAGGTGAGAAAGGAAACGGGAGAGCAGAGTGGGGAGGACCACCTTCATTAAAGAAGGCAATCTGCAAGTGGAGACAGGCGAGACTCATACATTTGCAGTTAGACCACGACGTCTCAGTAAGCACAGCCTCTGTGTGGGCGCTGTCCAGGCAGGCGACACACTCACTCTGCCCATCTGTATCGTACAGAGGCTCCCTGAAAGAGCCAGACTCACTCAAGAAATTTATTCAGGAATTTGCTCTTTGTATAGCCAGAAGGCTTACGCTTATTCCTCTGCCAGGGCTCTTCAACAGCGGTGAGCAGCAGGTGAGCTTCTTTCTCTTCCTTTTTGGCTTCTTACTTGCAGAGTAAGCGAAGAGATGATCTCGTTGCTGAAGGAGAAAATTTCTGATGAAATGGCAGGCTAGAGCTCCATTGGTTTTTGCAGCTACACAAACATGAACAAATAGCAGAATAAACAATAAAAGAATAAACATGGAAAAGATACCTTTTATTACGTGTCACGGCATCGCATCGCGTGTAGTTGGGACACGGTGTAATTCTAATGTTTACAAAACCTGTTTGCAAAGTGTTACCAAAAAGTTCTGTCCCATATATCGTTTCATATATTAAGCACACATGGAAAGACAGAGAATCTGGTGGAAAGGACAGACCTCAGGGAGCATCTTGTGAAGTGCAGCTCCCACTTTGTACGCCCTATTCGAGGTCTCATACGTAATACTTTGATTCACAGCGGTGTTCTTCTTTGTCAGGTACAATGAATCTGTGGCATTACAAAAGAAACGCAGTCTTAATCTGAGGAGAGAGAAAGTATTTTAATTGTTTCAAAAGTTGTTTACATAATTACTTGTTTACCTATAATTACTTTCTTAAAGCTTTAGCATGTGCTTCTCATTGTGTCAATGTGTGGAAGGTAACATGTTAATGTGACATCTATGGTAGATAATTTTATTGTTTTTATTGTCTACATTGGATGATTTTACTGCATGTCTTATGTTACCGCACATTATACCAGACGTGTCCAATCCTGCTTCTGGAGGGTTAGTTTAGCTGCACCTTGACCCAATACACCTGCCTAGAACTCTGGGCCTACACTTATGCACCACCATCAGTCATATTTGCTTTCATTGTCTGTTTCACCAGGAGAGTGATACACACACCTGTTTAGCTCCTTTTGGGTTATATTGGACACATGTTGACAGCTCATGAATGCTGAGAGATACCCAGTGATGTTCTTCATATCAGTACTGAGGGAAAAAAAGAGACATTACTACATTGTTTATTCTTTGGTGAATCATGAATGCTTACAGTTCAGGTAATTTCAGCAAAATGTAGTTATTACACAGCTTTCTGTAATAGCTGACTATGTTAAATCTTGTGCTAATCTTCAGTCATTTGCTAATGTCCTGTCTAGTGTCACTCCAAACTATCTTTCTTTGACAGTTTTGAATCACATGATTTTTCATATCCATCTATAAAGAAGAAAGAAAGAAATCTTTTAAGGCTGATTCAAAATCTGGTAACTGTATATTAGTCCTTAGATAAGATTGTATGCTCATATTATTAACAATATGCTTATCTAAGTGGCATCATTCTCCCTGTTGTGAAATAATCTATTATCCGCTTAGCCTCTCACCTCTTAGCTGCGATGTTGGAAAACTTTTGACGAAGTTTCATGCAATTCAGTAATTTAAATCTGTCTTTCATTTCACTTCTGCAGAATAAGAGAACAAAACATATATAAATAAGATTATTTCTGGTGTAATCTGCAACATTCCGCAGCAAACAAAGGCAATTAATATTTGTGGCAGTAATTTTTTTGCTTAAGCCAACGGAAATATTGAGAAGTTCTTTTTATTGCTGTTATAATTTGTGCCCCTAGTCAAGAATGATCAACATCAATCAAAAGTCTATCTTCAACTGTTCCTACACAAGTTCCTACACAACCACATCATCCAAATGAGCGGCAAAACAGTCTTCTCAGCCCTGAAGTACCCAGTCCATGAACTGCTGGAAAGTAGCAGGAACTCCATGATGACCAAAGGGCATGGTTGTATATATCCTCAAGGGTGTTCAGAAAGCTGTGTACTTGTGTGACTTTTCTTCGCCACTTGTCAATTCCCCTTACACAAATCTAAGGCGGTAATGTTGGCAGCTTGTCCAAACCACTCATTTATTCATGGCATAGGTAAAGAATTGAGAGACTGATTTATGTGCTTTCTCACCAGAAGACCCTTTTCATAGTTCCTAGAACTATCAGCGGACGTTCCTGCTTTTTGGCGTGTTTGCACCACAGGTACTAGGAACGTATTTAGTTCTAGGAACTTTTGGGGGAACTAAATTAGCTCCTACTTCAGAGAAAGGTCTAAAAAGGTTCTATAGGAACTACTCATGGGAAAGAAAAATCAAAAGTGAGATCTCTTTAACATCTCAAATGTTTCTCCTAGACAGAAATGAGGTTACTTTAAGATTGAATGGAGATTTCTGCTTGAGTCTCCTGCTTCTCAAAGTTGTCTCCAGAGACAAACACTCTAACACTCTCACAGTGGTCTCCTTTAAAGCTTTAAAAGGCATCTCAACAACATCACATGCTGTGCTCAGATATTTCTCCTAAACTAAAGACTCTGGTGGTCTCATATTTGTCTCCTCCAAAGTTTCAAACAAGATCTCAACAACATCACCCACTGTGCTTAGATTTTTCTCCGTATAGCTAGAGACTCTGGATCTCTCACATTTCTCCTTTAAAGCTTTAAAAGAGATTTCATCAACTTCACAAAGTGTGCACCGAATCAAGTACTTGAAAGGCACTAAATAAATGGGGAAAAATCATACATTCAAAGTTAAAGACTATATTGAGAGAGAAATTATGCAGAAATAAGGATAATATTATTTTTATAGGACAATGTTTATGTATTTAGGCACATAATTTGTTGTTGGAAATAGTAATGTGCCGATGCCTTAATCCAAACTTATTTACAGAAAATGTAACCCTGGAGCTTTCTTTGCTGAAAGGAACATAAATGGCTTATGACTCAGTCTTGATTATTAATTGACTAATTTGATTATTAATACATATTATATGGTAGAAATGTTTGAGCTCCTGATCTCCTGAAATTTAGAGGAGAAAAATGTGAGAGCTCCCGAGTCTTTAGTGTAGGACAAAAATCTAAGCACAGTGTGTGATGTTGTTGAGATCTTGTTTGAAACATTGGAGGAGACAAATAGGAGACCACCAGAGTCTTTAGATTAGGAGAAAAATCTGGGCACAGTGTGTAAAGTTGTTGAGATCTTGTTTGAAACATTGGAGGAGACAAACAGGAGACCACCAGAGTCTTTAGATTAGGAGAAAAATCTGGGCACAGTGTGTAAAGTTGTTGAGATGTCTTTTAAAGCTTTAAAGGAGACCACTGTGAGAGTGTTAAGAGTTTTTGTCTCAGGAGACAAGTTTGAGAAGCCAGAGAAAAGTTTCCATTCAATCTTAAAGTAACCTCATTTCTGTCTAGGAGAAACATTTGAAATGTTAAAGAGATCTCTTTTTTTATTTTATTTTTCTTCCCTCTGGTTAGCTTCAATGTCATTTATCCACACCATTTCAATCAAAGTCAATGCATGCATTGTCATATTTGAAGTTGTTTTATGTAGACAGTGGTTTATTGCACAATGATTTGACAGAGGAAACCATAACCTATATTTACATACATGCAAAAATGGGCTGTACAAGACAAAATTTTAATGCTAAACAAAGCAAAATAAATAAATAAATAAATAAATAAATAAAAACACTGGTATAGTGTTACATTTGTTAAAAAAGGTATTGCTCTTATACTAAACATCTTGCACTTGTAAGTCCTTTATAGTGTGTTTAGAAAATGTGGTGTATATACAGTGCTGGACATTGAAGGTAAGTTTAAACATTTAAACTAGTAACCCTTGATATTCTGAAATGTTTAATGCTATTTAAATGGTGGTTTTAGTATTTACAATATTAGTAAAAGTTTAAAGTTTCACCTAAAATGAAACTGAAGACATCTTAAGACAAAGCTGATATCTCAATGAGACATGTAAGAGAATCACCCCTTCGTATCCTGAGTGTAGAGTAACCTCTGTCAGAGCCATAGCCTTGTGGGCAAGCACACTGACATGAAGGCACAACTGCACCTCAGCCAGCATGAGTTCAAATCCCAGTACTTTCCAGCTCCTGTTCCTTTCTCACATGTCCAATCGTTTCCTGTCTCTACTCTACTGTTCAGACCATTAAAGTTGAAAAACCCCATTGCAATAAAAAAAGCAACCTCTGAGCTGTAAAAAAAATATATATATATATATAATGGAGTCTTGCAAGAGATTACAGCAAGACAATAAAGAGAGCTCTCATGTTTCTCTCCTGTTGTCATTTTGCATTCCTTTCTTTTAGAACTTTCTAATGTATCAGTTGTGTCTACTTTTATTTCTCCAAAGGATATTTAAGAGAAACATCTGAGACACTGTTGAGACTAAAATGAGAAATACATGAGAATCACAACTAAGTCTCCTGAGGTTAGAAAGAGCAACCACTGAGCAATAAAATATTCCTATAATGGAGTCATGATAGAGATTGCGGCAAGACAATACAAATATATTCTATGTTTCTTCCACCATATCCTCAGTTTTTAATTTTTTTTTTCTCAAATATTTCTCATGTCTAATTTGTGTCTACTTCTATTTCTCCTAAGGAATTTTAGGAGAAACGTCTGAAATGCTGTTGATACTAAAATGAGAGATATATGAGAATCTCATCTCCTGAGCTTAGGAAAAGCAACCACTGAGCAATACATTTTTCCTATGGGTACCAGCAACCTAAGTGTACGCTGATTGGCCAAACACATGCGAAACACCGGCTACCCAGCATTTTTAAAAAGCCATGTAAAAATATTTCCTCCATCAACATGGAAAACAGCGATAATAGCATTTACCTGTTGTCTGCAGCGTTGTGTGCTTTTCTCAGCCTCGATGATAATGCTACAAGTTGTCATAGGAAATTTAGTCAGATTTTAATGCTCTTTAAATCACGTAAATTGTGCGTTTACATTCCATCTCCGTTATAATGAAACCCACGACACGCAACAAAAACAGCTCCGATCACGGCATCCTCCATTCACCAGTTGTTGATGTTTGTAAATGCCATGAATAAAGTTCCTAGAACTATACAGTGCGAAAATGCCTTTTGTTGTCCCTGCTTTACCCCTTCCCCAAGGTATCTCCCATGACTGCATGGTCTTGGATGAACTTGTCACTGCAAGGTTGTCAAGAACTTGTCCTCTGTGGTTCTCCTTGATGAGCAGTGATGTACCGCAAGTCCAAATCAGCTGCAGTAAGTCCATCAACTGGTTCATGTTCTTTCATCCAAGTCCAGACATCATAGGGCAGTTTGGCAGCTGTTTATAGATAATCATCTCAACAATCCATTTGTTTGGTGTGTTTTTCAGGCCGTACCCAGTGACTGTTCAGAGCCCTGAGACACTAGTAAGTTTCAGTGTGGGTTTCACCAAGTGCTGTAGGTGCTGCTATGAAGCGTTGACAATATGTCTCAGATGAGATGTCAAATTTTACCAGCAGTTTGTGCGTCAGGTATTCAGAGCATTCCACCTTTTCCTCATCCAGCATGGCTCTGCATTCCTGCGTGCCAAATTGAAAGGCCTGTACCCAAAATATTCAATACGAATACATGCACTGTTACACCCCTTATTTAAACAAGGTGAACTAGCTGACAGTAATTAGACTGTAATACAGAGCCGGCACCAGGGCACATACATCAGGGGGAAGCATTTATATTTTTTGGAGGGTGGGGGGGTAGCAACATCTGCGTTTCCGGTTGGGTAGTGATTCGTGTAGGAAGCGTGCAATCTGCAATTGTGTGCAGGTACAGACACTCACTGAAGTGTGCAGTTGTTTTTGTATATGCGCTGTTTTTTTTTGCTTTCACTTCCAAATTCGATCATGTTCAGCTGGGAGGGGAGAGGAGGAGAAGGGAGGCACAGTAACTTGTTTGGGTGGGCAAGTCCCACAAATGCTCCACCTTGGCACCAGCCCAGTTGTAATATATACTGTAAGTGGAAATAACGTACCATTGCAACCTAAGACAGAGTCCTCTATGACAAAGAATAATTAATAGTAACACTTATCTTGAAATTATGATGAACACTGGTCTTTTAAAATTATAATTGGACCTTTTGCCTCAGTGTGGGCAAATAGCTTGTGGGCATCCTTCTGAGACCTAAAGAGACAAATGGGACAGTCTTGTGGACTTCTCGTTCACGCGCACATAGACCACAAGTGCAGGTATAGTTTGCAGTTTGAGACAGGGCCATTAAAGTCATGATGAAACAGAATAAGTAGCAGATCAGCAGGGAGTTGTGATTTTCGCGCTGTCTGAAATACTCTATACTTGTGCACGCTTTGGCTGTTTGTGAGAAAATCGCGTGAGTAACGAATTGAGTTCTCTTTTGTTTCTTCTTCTTGTGGTTTAAAATCACTTGTAACTGTAAATTGGCAAATTAATCTGCGAATCACATGTGTGCTGAACAGTAGGGTCTCGTAGGGTACGTATCACGGATCAACTTTCACACACACACACACACACGCACACACACACACACACACACATATGCATGTATGTGTGTGTGTGTGTGATCTCATTATTGATACTTTGATATGCATTGTATTGGCACATCGACTGGTGAGGAGTATCTTAGCTCACTTAGTATTTGAATGGAAATAAAATAACAGTTGACAGCAACTACTATATTTTTGCAACAAGTAAAATCAACCACATCCTCACCTTATCTTATTTGCAGAAATTAAATCAACTCAATTCCAGGTTTGATTCAGTCAATTCCAAGAATTGATTTCGAACTAATATTTAGGGGCCAAGCACTGAAGGTGCGATAGCACCTATTGTATCCGTTGCCGTTCTTTTTCTTCTTCTTCTTCTTCTTCTTCCGCTCTGGAAGTCTGTGGCAGCCCATAGAACTGCTTGCAGGAAAGTTGTGAAATTTGGCACACTGATAGAGGGGAGTTTCATCATTAACCATAGCAAATTTGTAGTCTCTAACTCAAACTTGTCCAAAGTTTCACTCATGTTTATGCTAATAACTTTTGAACCATAAGGCACACAAAATTTCTTTTTTCCTCTGAATCTTTGGCTCATGCTGAGTTGAATGAAGCCCAAAATTAAAAAATCGTAAGGTTTAGCTTTTTCACTATTTTAAATTGTTCGAAAAACCTACTTTTTCAAACTCTTTCTAGACAGTTTGTCTGATTTTCACCAAAATTGGCTCAGATAATCTTCAGACCATGCTGGCAAAAATTTATAGAATTCAAGTCGATTAGTCAAACTGTTCTCGAATAATGCGCAAACGAATTCTACGAAAAGCACGCAAAAATCGATGTGAGGCTATATCTCCGCAATGGTTTGGCGTATTGAGACCAAACTTGGTGTTTGTCATAACAAGCATGACCTGAGGCTACCTGTAGTGTTTCGCCGCAGTGCCACCTAGTGGTCAGGAGATATAAAAAATGGCTATTTTTGCTTATAACTTGTGAATGGTTTGGCCAAAAATCACAAAACTGGTCTCTTTAGATTCAGTGCATGATGTATACCCAATTTTCCCATGTCAGTCATTTTGGGCGTCGGCCATTTTGAATTTTGATGCCAAACTGCATCTGAAGCTGTATCTCTGCAAAGCTTTGACATATTTACCCCTAACTTTGTATGTGGCATTGTCACTTCACACTGACCACGCCACATCAATTTGTTAACAGTGCCACCTATTGGTCAAGAGTGATAAACCATTCATTAACCATTAATTATGAAATTTCTAAAAATGCCAATAACTTTTAATTTCATTAGCCTATTGTAATGAAATGGTCTCAAAATATTCCTTGGTTCATGCCGACAATACACATACCAGTTATGCCATGCCACAGTAAGCCGAACTTTCTGTCCACCATTTTGATTTATGTTGAAAACCTACTTTTTCAAACTCCTCCTCGACTGTTGGTCCGATTTTCACTACAGTCGAGTCAGATCATCTTCAGACTGTGCTGACAAAAAGTTATGGATTTCGTGTCAATAGACAAAACCGTTTTTGTATAGCGCCTCAACAAATTTGAGGCTTGATGCCAAACTATGTCTGAGGCTGTATCTCTGCAAAGCTTTGACATATTGACACCAAACTTTGTGTGTGCCATTGTCACCTCACACAGAACTCACCACATCGCTTTGATGACAGCGCCACCTGTTGGTCAAAAGTGATAACCCATTAAATCATATTACTAGTGGTTGTATTTATGATTTTTCAGCCATTTCAACTACAATCATCCTAAAATGGCTTTAATTACTCACTGCTGCAGTTGGTCTGATGCTTGCTTCTGTAGTGCTTGGCCCCGTAATTGCTGCTTGCAGCTATATTTCCTATTCTTATTCTTATTCCTTTTCCTATTCTTATTCAAGCTTTTTGTGATACTGAATTAAGGCCCCAATACAATTCAAGTGAAATCGAAGAACAAACTGGTCTGATGTCATTTTAAAAAAAAAATCATGCCAAATGAAGTTTGTTTCAAGAGTTCGAAACAGCTTGGCCAAAGTGAACTTTCCAAAAAACATTGCTCCATCTGATAAACAGCTTTGAATTACTAATTGTCTGTGGCAATTATGTAAAAGGTAGGTGTGCTCTGCAGCATTTTCTTTTGTTCAGCCCATTGAGATCAGAGGTCCACGAGTGGGGGAAAAAACACTGGAGAGCTGATGTGTAGCTGAAACTGAAGTAGTTCGTATAATCAAAAGTGAACCTGACAGTGTTTTTCTTTTTTCCATGTTTAATACAGTAAAGCTGCTTTCATTAAAGCAAAATATCATATAAAATGCTTTATTAATAAACATGACATAACTTGACTGGAGTGCCAAATTACAGAGCTCATGCAAATATATCCACATGATCAGATGCTTTCTTAACTGCTGTTTTCTCACTGCCGTCATTTTCTTTTTGTGTTTATTTTGTTGTTGAGAAGCACTCAGCACATATTTACATATTCATCATTTATATAACGTGTCAGTGTTGTAGCTTCAGATTATGTAACTATCAAGTGTATGGTAAGCTTAGGGCTTACAACAAACTTTTTTACATCCAGCTGGTGCAACCGGAGTGCAATCGACTCCAGCCTTTGAGAATGACTCTCTCCTAATTGAGTCCCAGCCCCACTCCATATTTCCATGCAGGAACGCAGAATATTTGTTCCCCAATGCTAGATGGAGCCGTTTTCTCTGATATCTTCAGCTTATGTACATGATAGTTGGGTTTGGGGAACTGAACTACGGCAGTTGATATAGGAAATCAGTAGTCCTAATAAAGAGGCTGGAGGGCACAGAGTCTCAGCCTCAGATGTCATACCCACAGACCACTGGCTGAACGTCTGATGCATATCGCACACAAAATTGGAAACACTTCAGGAGATTCAAAGTCGTCATGGGATTGGTTGAATTCTACAGGATTTCCGGGCGACGTTTGTGTCACGTTCTTTAATGTTCCACCTTGAAACAAAGATGCCTTGATGCCAAACCCCCTCATGAAAGAAGAAAGCTGTCGTGTTTAAAACTGTGATGATGAGCGCTTATCAGGATCAACTAAACACTTTATTTTCAAAAGTATATCAAATATTTAAAGCTCATGGCATAGACTCTTTAAAATATGTTCAAGAGTTTCACACACTGGTCTGTTATTGTGGGGACATTTCCACACCCCTAAACATGACACGGTACAAAATGAAACGTGATTGGTTTTACATGTCAGTCATGTGGCCTCTTGGGCGGGCCTTGGCCATTCAAAGCGGCCAAGGTTCCCAGACCTCCTGCTGTCAGTCTGAAGGTCTGGCTACGCAAGACTAGAGGGCACAAAGTATTTTGTATTTTGAAAATACAAAAATACTAAACTTAAATGTAGTTAAATGCAATTACATTTGATTTTTTTCAAAGACTTTAAAATACAAAATAGTATTTTTTTTTTTATGTTATATTGTACCAATAGCCAGCTCTGTTAATAATGGTTATGTGCTATGTGCTATTTATTTAATCACAGGGTTGCTAAAAATGTGTGTTACTTTGTACAGTTCCTATTATATTCCTGCAAAGATGACAGGACATTTGCTCACAATTGCTGTCAAAACATGAGGGAAATTGCATTTTACGTGAAATGTTGATTTTGAGTGTGCCCTGGATGCACCAGTAGGTGGTGAGATGTGTTGGTAATAAAATGATTGTGGCAGAGGGATACTTGAGAACTTCATTAGGTCAGGTCTCACAGTATTATCTCGGTGAGCTTTTATTACATTTAATGCATGCATGGTAAGATAATTTTAGCTTGGAAACGCTGGTGTGGTTGACAGTATTTTGAAATGATAAACGGCATATTTAAATGAAACTGGATTAATCTAGAGAAGTGTGGACAGATTAAATAAAAATAAACATAAAAATAAATATGAAGACTGAATCCATTTCTTACCCCATCATCTCATGTTTTCCACAGTAGGGCAAATACAGGCATGTAAAGATTACCAGGACAATTAGAAGTCTGAAGATCCATTTAAGGAGATCCATCTGAAGGCTTTTGGCTTGTGAGAGAGCAGACAAATGTGAACAGGTTATTTAATTCTGAAATCATGATAGAATGAGTCAGAAACAGTGGCAAAAGTGAGCTGCATGTTATTATGTTTTCAGCCCTTTGACTTCATATAAGAGAGTCAGGAAAATAAATGCAGAAAATTAAACTTTATAATGAAAGGCTGCTAAGTAGTCTTACAAGGGTCAAATGCTTAAAAAATGTCTTCATAAATATATCCTCAAAATAGATGTTTTTTGTGCCAGCTTTTCTTGTAGATGTACAGTATGCAATATTCCTTGTTTTGCACAAAGTATTCTGTAATTTGGAATTTGTCTTTTTTTTTGTCTTTTTTTTTTTACAGTAGCCCTACTTTCAGAGCATTTGTTGCTTTAAAGTGGCTTTAAGATGGTGGCTTTAATGTGTTTGCATACTATCTATTTTATGTGGTAGCCTACAGGTTAACCTGTAAAATAATTAATGTTTGCAAAAGTTTTGTAGAAGTTTGGTTTTAATGGTAAAGCATATGTTCTTAAAACCAGTCATTTAACCGTGACAGTGATCAAAAATAATAATTAGCTTGCCACTACACCAAACTGTTATAAATTGACCAAAACCTTACAGGTTTCATACCTTTCAAACCTTCCATGTCACCGATTTCTATATCACATAATAGATTAATAACTTCAACTACAGCAAATTTCAGCAAAGTATAAAGTACACAGCGATATAAATTTCAACTGCTTAATAGTTTTTATTGTCACTATATGTAAACTATCCTACTACTCAGCTCTAAATTGTTGAATGAGGGCAATTACAAATATTACCATCTTAACTTTCTGCTTTGAAACAATGTGTATTGTGAAAAGTGCTATTCAAATAATAATGGACTTGAGTTGTTTAATTAGGGAGACATTTATGTAAATGTGCACTGTTGAATGGGCTCCAGGAACAGCACTAAAGCAAATGATATGATTAGATGCGTGTTTCTGCGAAGCATCTAAAGTGGCAAGAATTTTGCACAGTATCTCTATGTGCTATAGTATGGTTATTGTGTTTGTGTGTGTCACACGTTTGATCAGTGTCACAGGAACTGCAGTGTTGCGACAGCAGAAGGCAAAAATACAGAACATAGCTGCTTTTAATTCAACAAGATTCACAGGTTTCTTTTTCTTTCTCTTTTTCTGTCTTTTCCCTTACAAATAGTTCTGGACAAATAAAATTCTCCCATGTCCAGTTTCAGAGTGCCCTCTTGTGCTAACATTTGGTTAGTCTCAATAGAAAGTAAAGAAATATTCTACACTCATTAACAAATTAAGAGTTTACGAGTCTAGCAAGAAGTTAAATTACAGATTGTAATCAACTGATACAATTTTTTTTTAAATGTATGATGACAAATAGCCTAAACTCAGATTGTGATGCTTACAGGCCAGTGTAAAATAAATAAATAAATAAATCATTAAATTGGAAATACTGAAAATACTCACCAAACTTCCTGTCTATTAACATTTTATAAACATTTTGTGTGAAATGTCTTTATAGTTTTATTCTTTTACACTTTTTTTTAACCAATCATGAGTGTTTTACTGAATCTGTATTCTATAGTTTGGTTATAATTTTACTTTAAGAGTGTCTGCTTTGTAAAGTCGGTACTTTACCAAAAAAATAAAAAATAAATAAATAAATGCTTCAAATGACATTATCGTAGGCTAGAATCAGTATTCATATTTAATAGAAAAATTGCATTTTTAACAGTACTCTGAGCCGCTCAGAGTACTGTTAAAAATGCAATTTAACTATTAAATATGAATACTGGTTCTAGTCTATGACAATGTCATTTGAAGCATTTTGAGCCAACTCTGGCTAAGACTCTTTATTTTATTTTTTATTATTTTTTTTACCGAAATATAACTGTAATAGTGGAAACATGGTTTCTTTATTTCTCATATTTCATATATGAATCACCCACAAGATGGCAGCATCAGTCCTGGAGACTCACAGCACTGCTCAAGAGGTTTACAAACCCTGCTCTTTACAAATCTATAGTGAAATGCTTAAAACATCTCTTTAAACAAAATTGCTGAGGTTATGCAATTCCAACAAAATATCTTTTATATTATTGTGATAAGTGTAGAAATATTTTCAGGTCATTATGAAACTGGTGGGACAGATTACATGAAGTCTCGGAAATGAATGGGAAACACTTAAGTCCCCAAAGAGCTATAACAGTTCGTAAAAGAGAAGAGCGTGAAGAACATTTATTAATGATATAAAGAACACTTTCTCACTATATGTTACCTGATAACAAAACCTGTCTTAAGTTGCACGGGTAATTTTATAGCAATAGCCAAAAAAAAAAAAAAAAAAAAAAAATACATTGTATGGGTCAAAATTATCGATTTTTCTTTTATGCCAAAAATCATTAGGATATTATCAAAACTTAATTTCTGAGTAGTAATATGCATTGCTAAGAACTTCCTTTGGACAACCTTAAAGAAAAAAAAAATTGTTTTTGATTTTTTTGCACCCTCAGATTCCAGATTTTCAAATAGTTGTATCTCGGCCAAATATTGTCCTTGTCCTAACAAACATACATATATGGAAAGCTTATTTATTCAGCTTCCAGATGATGTATAAATCCCAATTTCGAAAAATTGGCACTTATGACTGGTTTTGTGGTCCTGGTTCACATATAAAGAACCTTTAGTGGGTCCGTAGATGTCAAAGGTTCTTCATGGAATCATCAATGCCATTAAGACACCTTTATTTTCAAGAGTGTAGTGAGAGTGTGGACAGAGCACTATTACTATACTTAGAAAATACAACAGTCATGAAGGTGCATAGTCATAGTCAATTCACACTTTTGTTGTAGTGCAAAGTTAAGTCACTGTGCTCATATTTAAGATCAAGGGCCAGTTTTATTAAACAGGGCAAAATAGCACGAGAGCGCAATTCCAAAACAGCGCCAATGGGTGCGGATGATTTACTAACAACCACACAAATTAAAGAACACAGATGCAATATCTAATTTACATATTGAACAAATACAATATACCAAGCGCAGCACAGATTAGCGTAGTCGCAAATAAAGAATAAAGAAATAAAGAAGCCACAGTACGTTGAAAAGAACCGGAGGCCAAAAAAATGAAGGCATGCAAGAAGTTTTGATAGACCTGGTATTGAGTGACTCCTAGTTGAGGGTTCCATGTTGTCTTTTATTTCCTGAAGTAAATAAAAATAGCATGGCTTGGCAAACTATATGTTTGGATAATGTGTTCTTCTTGCATTCCAAATAAATGAATTACGTGTGGAAAAAATCCTCTCCTTTCTACCACGCGCTCTTTGATCTCTGTGGTGCCTCCTCTAGCAGCAATAATTGCAGCCATTTCAAACATTTCAAAATAATTTAAGACATACTTTTTTTGGGCGTTAAATAATGGCACAAATGCCAGTAATTTGACGACCGCAAACGTTAGTAAATCTCGTTGCGTGATTCATTTTAATACTCTGCTCCCTCTCCTCTCCGCATCTGAAAGAGAAACTTAGTGGCCGAGAAGTGCAAAACAAATCACAATTCTGAAAACAAAATAGCAAATTACAAACGCAAATGCAAATCTAAAAAACAAAATAACAATTTAAAAAACACAACAACAATTCCTAAAACATTATAACAAGTCAGAAAACACAACGACAAATCAGACAAACCGGAAGAGGTAGGTATGGTTTGGTTTGAGAATAGATTACTCACCGCTGACTGGACGAGACATCTGTCAATCAAGGTACAGGAAGAACAGTAGACTAGCGGTAGAAAGTTTGGAGATGTTTAAAAGGGGGCGTTTCTCAAACGTGCTATGTTATTTTCATCTTATCTAAATTATAATGTCTGAATACTGCCTGATAAAGTAGCGTTTATGAGAGCCGAGCAGCTTTTGTGGACAGCTGTTGCAAAGGAAACCATTCCAAAAGCAATCTGCATTTTCAATAAGTCCGTTCCCTCTCATAGGTCACTTCGATGCTGCGGTGACCTCACCATATGGGAACACCCTTTGGTGTGACAAATGTCTGAAGCCCTGTACCATCCCGCCAATCCTATTGGCCAAATAGCGCTTGGCACCTCCTTACGTATGCGTAAGCATAGTATACCTGCGTGCCGCGCACTATTTCACTCAGATTTAATTTCCTTCAGGCAAGCATCCCGATGGCGATGGCTTGGGGCGACGTGTGCGACCCAGACTGTGAGGACAGTGACGCGCTGGAGTTTTCTCTATCTCACTCGCTCTCCCCCAATCTAGTGCAAGAGATCAGCAAAAACTTCGTGGAGCCTGTTGTTTTCGCCGACAAGGATCTACGGCCCACCCCGGAGGCCTACGGTGCAGTCTCCTTCGGCTGCGGGCTGTATGACGGCGACGTTTTGTCCATCGCGACCTCGGAGTCGGAGGACTTACTGGCCGACACATGCGGATCTCTCCCTCCTGGCGGACAGGAGAGACGCGACTCCCCGTCCTACAGCGAGCTGTTGGACGTGGTCACTCGCGCGGTGGATAAGCTGGGGCTAGCTTGGGAGGCAGACACGGGCCAGGCCCAGTCCCAATCTAAGTTGGACGACCGTTTTCTAACCAGTCGTGCACCTGCTCAGCCCCGTAAACCACTCTCCTTCTTCCCGGACCTCCACCAGGAGGTTTCGATGTCCTGGAAGCAGCCATTTTCAGCACGCATTACAAACGCCGCAGCCGCGGATTTCGCCACCATTACTGACATGGCGGGCCGTGGTTATGCAACGATGCCGCCGGTGGAAGAGACTTTGGCTGTACATCTCGCGGCAAACTCGCCCGCGGCTTGGACGTCTCGCCCCCTCCTCCCGTCGAAGCCGTGTCGAGTCATGTCTAGCCTCGTCTGGAAATCTTATTCAGCTGCAGGTCAGGCGGCAGCCACCACGCTCCACTCAATGGCGGTGCTTCAGGCCTACCAGGCAGAGGTATTGAAGGAGCTCGACGAGGGAGAAGGCATCACACCGGAGGCTGTAAAGGAACTGCGGCGGGCTACGGACTTGGCGCTACGTGCCACCAAGCACACCGCTCGAGCAGTCGGCCGTTCGATGGCGGGGATGGTGACGGTTAAGCGCCACCTGTGGCTCAACCTCACCGACATAAAAGAAAAGGACAAGTCTTTTCTTATGGATGCCCCGATCTCCAAGGATGGACTGTTTGGAGATTCAGTCACCGCGGTGGTGGAGAAATTCAGGGCAACGAAGCAGCAATCAGCTGCTTTCCGCCAGCTGATTCCGAGCAGGCCCAGAGAAATAGAGCGACGTCAGACGCTGACGGTGCGCTCGTGCTCTTCGTCTTCACACCGCCAACGGGGCGCCCCACGAGAAGAGCCATCACCTATGGCACCCCTCGTAAGGATTGGGGTCCTAGGTCTTATCCACTGGCTCACCAACGCCAGCGGAAAAGACTAGACCTGAGCTCGATGGCGAGAACCTCTCGTCCTCAGGCTCCTAATAGCAGTTCCTGATCCTTCTGCTGTTCGTCGGGGACTGTGCCCTCCACTAGAGAGCGCTGTTGGACCGCTAAAGCGTATCCAACCCTCTCACTGCAGTCCCCAGGCTCAAACTTTGACTGTCTCGCCGCAGAACGCGCCTCGAGCAGCATTAGAGCGAGCCACCACTCTGAGCGCCCCCTCAGACAATCTGCGCGCTTCAGCCTTCAGGGTTCGAGGGACGGCCCAAGGGTCTGGCAAGGACGGCCCGTTTATGACAGCCCACAAAGCTGCCTCTTCGTTGCTAGCAGCGGGGCCCGATATGCATCCTGTTGGAATGAATCCTGCCGTAAACACGCTTCAGGATCCTATACAACATAACACAGCGACCTTAACACTTGCAGTTGTTGTTCTTACGGACACTGCGAGTTTTCTGTGCTCGGAAATTCTAATGCATGTAGACAAATCACAGCCGCAGACGGAGGTCTTGAGGCCATTAAAGAATTTTCGAGCCGCGTGGGAACACCTGCCCGACATTTTGCAATGGGTATTACGCACAATTCATTACGGATACGCCATTCAGTTTGAAAAAGGCCCGCCCCTCCTTTCCGCGGGATTCTTCCCACGATCGTGAGTTCAAAAGAAACCACAGTGCTGCGACAAGAGGTGTCATCTCTGCTGAGGAAAGGGGCTATAGAAGAAGTACACTCCTCTCAGACGGAGTCAGGTTTTTATAGCCGATATTTTGTTGTGCCCAAAAAAGATGGCGGCTTACGACCAATATTGGATTTATGCCGTTTAAATCTTGCACTCAGAGCAAGCAAATTCAAGATGTTGACGGTAAAATCTATTCTGTCTCAGATTCAACCAAACAACTGGTTTGTCACGATCGACCTGAAGGATGCATACTTTCATATTCAGATCATCAAGAGACACAGGAAGTTCCTCAGATTCGCTTTAGAAGGCAAAGCGTATCAATACCGTGTTCTTCCTTTCGGATTAGCCCTGGCTGCACGAACCTTCACGAAATGCACGGACGCAATTCTGGCCCCGTTGCGGCTCCAGGGCATTTGTATGCTAAATTACCTGGACGATTGGCTGATATTAGCGCAATCACAGACTCAAGCACGGTCTCATCGAGATCTCGTGCTAAATCATCTAGGCAGCCTGGGCTTACGCACGAATCTCCAAAAGAGTGTTCTGATCCTTTACCAACGGATAACCTTTTTGGGGATAGATCTGGATTCTCGCGTGATGAGGGCGCGATTGTCTCCCCCACGCGTTCAGTCATTCACGTCATGCCTTCGCCTCTTCAAAGCAGGTCGTACAGTGACAGTGAGTTCGTGCCTCAGACTTTTGGGTTTAATGGCAGCAGCGTCCCCTGTAATCCGTCTAGGTTTACTCCACACCTGCCCTTTTCAATGGTGGACAAAAAGCCGGAGGATTTCTCCCCGTTGTCATCCGCATCGAACGATTTCGGTGACACGGAGGTGTGTTCTCACGTTAAAGACCTGGACGTCGTCCAAATTTCTCCGAGAGGGAGTTCGATTGGGGGCCTGTTTTCGCCGCGAGACTGTCACGACGGACGCGTCATTGACAGGTTGGGGGGCTGTTTGTCAAGGACGCCCAGCCCACGGAACATGGACGGAGGCACAGCGAGGGTGGCACATAAACAGATTGGAGCTGCTAGCGGTTTTTCTAGCTCTCCAACATTTTTCAGGACTGCTGAACGGCCGTCATGTGTTAGTCAGGATGGACAACACAACGGTGGTGTCTTATTTGAATCACCAAGGAGGATTACGCTCTCGCCCCCTATGCAGGCTGGCGAGGAATGTCCTTCTGTGGACTCAGGACAGGTTTCTGTCGATCCGAGCGGTTCACGTTCTGGGGCACCTGAACTTCGGAGCGGACATGCTCTCGAGACAGAGCCTGGAGGAAGGGGAATGGAGGCTGCACTCTCAAACGGTGAGCTGCATATGGCGAGTGTTTGGGGAAGCGGAAGTGGACTTATTCGCGTCGAGCACGACTACGCATTGCCCGCTATGGTTCTCTCTATCCTGCCTATCGCCCCTGGGACTGGACGCTCTAGCCCACGAATGGCCCAGAACCAGTTTGTATGCCTTTCCTCCGATCCAGCTAATTCCAGCGGTGCTATCCAGAATACGGTCGGACAGAGTGGAGCGACTGCTGCTGGTAGCTCCGTGGTGGCCCACTCAACCGTGGTTTGCAGAACTGATCGGTCTGTTAGTGGGCTCTCCATGGGAGATTCCCCTCAGACAGGACATGCTGTCGCAAGCACGGGGAATGATCTGGCACCCACGGCCAGATTTATGGAAATTGTGGGTGTGGCCTCTGAGTGGAATGAGTTAATATGTCCCGGTCTTTCAGCGGAGACTACCGAGACTATAATTAACTCCAGAGCGGTTTCTACGAGACGTTTATATGCCTTCAAATGGAAACTGTTTACTACCTGGTGTACTACGTCGTGATATGGATACAGCTTACTGCCCCGTCGCTTCAGTACTGGAGTTTCTTCAAAGCCGTTTTTCAGAGGGAGTAATGCCAGCCACTCTTAAAGTATATGAGGCAGCCATATCCGCTAACCATGTGTACATAGACGACGTTTCAGTGGGTCATCATCCACTGGTCTCTCGATTTATGCAGGGTTCAAGACAGCTGCGGCCTTTCCACCCTGCGCGAGTTCCATCATGGGATCTGTCCATTGTATTACAAGGGCTATCAGGACATCCATTTGAGCCCTTGGAAACTGTGACTGAAAAAATCCTGACTCTAAAAACAGTCCTATTGTTGGCTTTATCCTCCCTCAAGAGAATTGGGGATTTACAAGCTCTTTCTATCTCACCTTCGTGCATGGACTTTGCACCAGGATTGGTGAAGGTTTTGCTGCGACCAAGGCCTGATTATATTCCTAAAGTCACTTCGAATCTTTTTCACTTCCAGCAGGTGGTCTTGGAAGCTCTCTCCCCCACGGAGGCGGGGTCAGAAAATCTAAGCCTTTGTCCTGTGAGGGTGCTGAAGATCTATGTTGATCGTACAGCCCAATGGCGTGAGTCCGACCAGCTGTTCATCTGTTTTGGGTGTAAAAATAAAGGTTGTGCTGTCACAAAGCAACGCATGTCCCATTGGCTGGTTGAGGCCATATCCTTGGCCTATGAGGCGCATGGGCTCGCTTTGCCTTTAGGAATCCGAGCTCATTCCACGAGGGCGGTGGCTTCGTCGCAAGCCTTCCTTAGTGGATCTTCTATGGATGATATATGTGCTGTGGCAGGACGGTCCTCACCGAGCACTTTTGTCAAATTCTAGAGCCTGGATGTGAGGACGGCCCCTGGCTCCCGGGTTCTTTCCGCTTGAGCAGATGCTTTCCTCGGATCCCAGCTATCTCAGATACATCAGGCGTGATGGTATAGCGTTCCCATACGGTAACGTCACCGCAGCATTGAAGTGACCTATTAAAGGGAACATCTCAGTTACATATGTAACCACGGTTCCTTGAATAGGGAACGAGATGCTGCGGTTCAGGCCATTCGTACCTTTAATAACGTTTCCTTAGTCCATGAAATCTGAGCAAAATAGTATACCTGCATGCCGCGCGCTATGTTTACACATGCGTAAGGCGGTGCCAAGCGCTATTTGGCCAATAGGATTGGCGGGATGGTACAGGGCTTCAGACATTCGTCACACCAAAGGGTGTTCCCATACGGTGAGGTCACCGCAGCATCTCGTTCCCTATTCAGGGAACCGTGGTTACATACATAACCGAGATGTTTTCTACTTTTGAACTGGCTTAATGCTGTTGGATATGTCAATTCGTTTAATTTTCCAAATAAAAAGACTGTTCAACTCTTAATATTTTGTATTTATATTCTCCTCTTTAAATTCTCTCCGCCCCACATAAAAAAATCCCAATTTAACACACCTCTGCCTGGTTTTTTTTTGCTTTCCCATTTGCTCAAATAGCAAAAGAAAAACCCACAATAGTGTTTTCACGACTTGTAAAAAGAAGAAAGAAAACAAATTGAGAGAGTTACTGATAACGGCAGTCAGAAGAAATAACTGTCAAATACCGTCACTCCCACAGAGGCTGTATTAGAAACACCCTCGCTTTATAGCGTTAACTAGTTTGTGTATACTGATTCAAAGGTAATACAATACAGAGTACCGTGTTGTAAATGTACATGCATATTTTTATTCCATAATAAGGGCAATTCATACAATACATTTAACTAAACTAAACATCTCCGAACTTTCTACAGCTGATCTACTGTTATCCCTGTACCTTGATTGACAGATGTCTCGTCCAGTCAGCGGTGAGTAATCTATTCTCAAACCAAACCATACCTACCTCTTCCAGTTTGTCTGATTTGTCATTGTGTTTTCTGATTGTTATTTTGTTTTCAGATTTGTTGTTGTGTTTTTTGAATTGTTATTTTGTTTTTTAGATTTGCATTTGTGTTTGTAATTTGTTATTTTGTTTTCAGAATTAGGATTTGTTTTGCACTTCTCGGCCACGGTAGAAACTCCTACAAATGCATATTCAATAAGATCAGGCGCAGTAGCCTACTATTTCAACGACAAAATGTCTTATAATATCCTGTATATTTTTGCTCGTCCTGGCTATCACATTTATCCTTTAGTTTCTGTGCAGACTTTTCTGTCTTCTTCACATGCCTTTCGATCTAATATTACATGCTTTCTCTTTTTGATATATGCACACTTGGGGTGGGACGGTTCAGCTTTTTCACGGTTCGGTTTGTATCACGGTATTAGAGTCACGGTTTCGGTACGGTTCAGTATGTTTAGAGAAAAACTATACTGTCAGTGTCAAATAAAAATAAAGAAAATAAGAATAATCTATTTAACTACAAGCAACAGCGTAAATAAATACATTAGAGTAAAGATACAAATAAGGTAGGTCTAGTATTAGTTTTTAGGTACAGAAATTGAATAAAGTAATCAAATGTAAAACAGCATTGCATATTTGATTATATAAATTAAAGATTAATCTTTATTAAAGTTACAAAAGCGATTCAGTTAAGAGCAGTGAGTGATTTCTTTGTTGCTGCTGTTTGATTAATATTAAGAAAGTGCTGTCACTTTAAGAGAATGCACTGATCCAGTGCACTGATACTGTACGTTCAGCCGGCTATGTCTGCTATAGGATACTTACCAAGACGGGCATTTTGACATAATTTTTGTGTGAATTTGTCCTTTCAAACACAATACTTAAGAGAGAGCTTAATATTTGCGCGCGTTCTGAGGCGTGGGTTTGCGCGCGCTTCTGATGAGACATTCAGGATGGTTAAAAAGAAAGAAAGAAAGAAAGAAAGAAAGAAAGAAAGAAAGAAAGAAAAGACTCCTCCAGGACCCGGATTAGATTTGGGCTAATTCCAGGATGTTTACAATGTCTAGCTCCACCCCTGAATTAAATTGTCTTGTGTATAGTTTAGCTGTGATCTTTCATTTTATATAATAACGACGCTGCACACATCACTCAGTCTGAATTTCTAGACTCATTGTTTCTGCATTTCCTTGGGATGATTTGGTACATTTGGGATATGTTCGACAATGTTAAACAGTTGAATATTTATGACTCCGGCTTATTTTCTTCACATAATGCACCATCAGAAAAATGTACACCGGGGTGGTAACCTTTCAAAAGGTACGATTATGTACTATTTTGCTTATTAATATATACATTTAAGGTTCTAATCCACATCTTTTAGGGTAAATAAGTTTCCATCATAGTTTATGCATATATCTTCTTATTAGATCCATTCGTTTTTTTGTGCACGTTTTTAGAATTTATCTTGACATTTCCATCCAGCAATTTTTTTTTTTTTTTTGGTGATATTCCACAATTCACATAAAAAAATAGGTGGATAGCAACATCTAGTGACTGAACCCTATGTGACAGGAATACAGTAGCCTACTCACGTACATAAACATACACAGCAATTGTTGTTGTGCTAAATGCAGTACAATAGGTTTTGTCACTTTAAATTGTTCACTTTATTCAGAACTGAGTATTCTTTGTTCTTCACTAAAGTTCTTGTATAAATAGGATTAAATAGCAAATTACCTCTCATTGTTACATCTATGCCCAGCCTATGTGACATTAACTCACATGATTGTGTAGTACACCTTCAAGAGAGTTTTATTTGTAGTAGATAAATGGCTACCATCAAAGTTTGAGAGATTTAGCACAAACAAACTGACTTACTGAGCTTTTTACTACTTTGGCCACTCCCACATGAAAAAAATACTATAGTAATTTATAGTAAATACTATAGTGTTTTTTAATCATATTAGTTCTTGAATTATTTTGTTGTTGTAATATAACAACTATAGTAATATAAACAAATTACTTTACCCAGTACTGTAAGTTTTCTACAACTATAGGCTACTACAATACACTACAGTTTACTGTAGCAAAAACTAAAGTACCTACAGTATTTATTAGTTTATCAGTTCACTATTGTTAATAATATAGTATGCGTATAGCATTCGTTAACAAGGTGTTGTAAATATAATATATACAGTACAATAAACTTTATGGTTCAAAAACACTATAGTATAAATTACTATGGTATTTTTCACTGAACAGGTAAATTACTCGACAATATTTGAACCTCTTTATAAACCAGTTTGATGAATTGTATCTCAGGTAACTCAAAAGCTCATCGTGCTTCATACAGATCGAATATGCGATCAGTTGAGCAATTACCGATGACAAATTACAGTAAAATGTGGGAGCAGCTTTCAGGTGTTTATTTACATCGTTGTACTTTGATTTACATCTGCGTACTATGAACATGTGCGTTCATTTGTTCTGCGAGAATAATCAGAGTTTCCTGTGATCGCCTGACTCAGAGTTGACTCAGTACTAATGAATCAGATTTGAAAAATGGCGGGGGATTGTTTCTGTGCTCCACTTCCTTCCTCTGCCTTCATTCAGAAAATAAATGTTCGCTCTCCTCCACTCTCTGTCTGAGTGCCAGCCCACTGTGTTTGTGTACGAATGGTAATGTTCAAGTGTGTGTGACTCAAGCTACTGGGACGCGCGGGAGAAACCCACACGGAAGCGGGGGAGATATGCTAGCTGCTGCAGCCGTCTGTCTGCGATTAGCACCGCTGCTAACACCAACAGAGAAAAGGCTACAAAGTATAAGGGGAAATATCTGTGGTAGAAACGTTTAAGAATCGATTATGGAAAAGCGAAACTGTTGGCTAATTTTCTTAAAGGAATAGTTCACCCAAAAATGATATTTCTATTGTTTATTTTCATGACTTTTTTTTTTTTTTTTTTTTTTTTTTTTTGCAGAATATGTAGTTGGATACTATAGTAGAGTTTATTATACTGTATATGTTATAGTATTTGCAACACTTTGTTAATGAATGTAATAGTATATACTGTAGTATTAACTATAGTGAACTGATAAACTGCAGTAAATACTGTAGTAGTTTGTACTACAGTAAGCTGAATGTGTATAATATACCCTATAGTTAAAACTTAGTACAGTATTGGGTAAAGTCATTTGTTTATATTACTGTAGTTGTTATATTACCACAGCAACTATAGCATTACCACAACAAATTAATTCAAGTACTACACTATAGTATGGTTCAAAAACACTATAGTATTTACTATAAATTACTATAGCATTTTTTTTCATGTGGGCAGAGTGCGACTGACCGCTCTGAATGAAAATGTTATAAAAGTACTTTAAATGTGGTCTCTAGCCTAACTTGTGCAATAGATTTCTTCTGAAGACATGATAGTAATCAAATTTTTGTCCTGTTTTAATAGAGACAGCAGGAAAAAAACAACAATGTACAGTGCAAGTCATAAAATGCAACTAACTATAAATTCATGCATATAGGAGAGCAACAATAGATAGGCCATTGTTTATCAGCTTTTGAGAAGAAAACACTGAAAAGTCTGTTAAACAGCGCCCAGTGTGCTGGTGTGTTAATAAGGAATTTTCTGTTGATTTTTTTACAGGTGTTGCACCTACATCGCATTCTGTTTTGTAGGCTAACTTTAAAATGACTAATATCTTTTCAGTGTCATTCATTCATTAATTCATTCATTCATTTACAGTGAAGGAGAAATGCTTCCAGTGTCATTTGTTGTTGACGTCAAAGATCATGTCTTCAAATCAATCTGTATTTTGGAAAATGTATCTTTCAGAAACCAGCTGGTAGATTCAAGATGGGACAAGCTATGATTATTATATGACTCAAACTACAGTAGCCTACATCAGCAGATTAACTTGCAATATCATAAACATGGCCAAGTACAATGTGTGGTTTTTGCATCACATCAAATGTATATAAATCTGTACTAAACCACAACACCTTCAGAAAAGATACATTATTATAAATGTACAGATTAATTATCATTCTGCTGTGTTGTAAAAACACATTTAAGCATATTTAACACTATTTTTTACAAAACAAATATCTGAATTATGTCTCAATCGTTTCACTTCACTTCCTGTCCTATATAAGTAAAGGCAAAACACCATATATATATATATACAGTGTGAAAATGTTTGTAATAAGCTTTTATAGCTTCAAAATGTGGGAGCAAGCTTACTGTTGTTTTTCCAATCATTTTATCAGATCCCAACCTTTTTTTTTTGTATTTAATTTTAATTTTATTTTCACTGCTTTTATTTCATAACTTGTTTGAGTTTATTTCTGTGAATTAATTTATCTTTACCTTCTTTTGTAAATGTCCCATAAGTAAAAAGTTGTGTCCCTTTAAGTCGAGACATTGTTGTTATTTATTATTGTTATTCTTGTAAGTGTTACCATATGGTGGTTTAAGGCATAATGCAAGAGGGTGAATATTTGTGAACTGGTCATACACTGTGTGTGTGAATGGGGCGTGGGGGATGGAAGACAGGGCAGAAAAAGCAGGAAGTGCATGGAGAAAATAAGTGAGTAGTTAGAGTGCCAGAAGAGCACATGCTGAGCAGAAAAAAAAAACACATTACAGCTGTTCATTCATACTTCTTCATCTGCGTATTGCTCGAGGTATATATATGTGAACATGACAAATGCCTCAGAAAGAACAGCCTCAGTGCCCATGAAAAACAACCTCAAACAAGTTTAACAGTTTCACAGGAAGCTGATAAATGTTTCTTCTGTTTGTCATCAAAACCCTCCCTCTTTAATTTACAAAATTCTTTCAGTTTCAAATTCCAGAATGACTCCTCTCTGTTTAATACAGGGGGAAAAATCATAATTTGATTAGAGGACACTCACTGACTCACAATGACTCGTCTGTAAACAGCAGGAATGGGGAATTAGTCATGTTATTTGCATGCTATATAAGTGGCATGGTTTTGCATTTAAAAGATGTCTCGGTAGACCAAATGGCTCACTGTGAAAACACAGGTCAGTGAAATGCACCAGCCGCCAGGGGCTGTGCTAAATAGTGCTGTGCTTTTACTTGTATTTGCAACACAATATGCATATTGACCAAAGCAGAGTGCTTATAGCTGCAGCATCACACTTTGCTTTGTGTTGTAAATGTAAAGCTATTTTAGCCTACAGCCTTCAACAGGAAAAGACCAGCCTTTCACACGTCACAGGACTTTATCTCTTTAAAGCTTCTCTTCAATTGCATGCAGTGATGTTATGAGTTATTTTTGATAGTGTATAAAAAGGCTGTTTCTATGTAGATCAGGAACTAGTAATCATATATCATTGAGAACTGAATTTGCAACTTTCAGCAAAAGGTTACAATTCTGAGAGGGACAAACAGGTGTAACTTTATAATTAGACCCAACAAATACCATGGTGTTTGGTGAAACACTTCTTCAGGAAGCCATTTAAGGAGTGATGAAGATGCAAATTCAGAGATGATCTGCCGAAGGCATTTGAATCCATGCTGCTGTTCGTTTACCTGCTGCTCTGATATTAAATGTATATATACTACATGTATGTGATTGTGACTTTAAGTGCATCACATGATTAATGTTGGTCTTGATGATGAAAATGTTCTTTGGCTGGTTCTCACATCTGATCAATGAACTTCAATGACTTCCAATTATTTATGATTACTAAGAATTAAGGGTTAAGGGTTATCTATCTATCTGATTTTCTTCAAGACTGGTCATAACTTTGTCAGTTACATAAAAAAAAGGTAAATTGGTCTAAATTTGAAAATAAGATGTAGCACAAGCTTGATTACCACTAGGTTAACTGTAGCTGGTCAAACTTCTTAAGACAGTCTTCACATAGTGACTTATGCAACTGTCCCCAGATGATCTTCAAAATAAATTCTTTTGTGTTATGTTTGGAAGAACATGCAGGTAACTAAATTATCAGAATCAGAATCTTACTTTAAATAATGATTTTGCAATTGCACTCACAAGTCAATGAAATATTGTAGGGAACTAGAAGACGATTCATTAAACCATTATAGCTTCAGGAGTAATTTTTGAGCTTGTTACATTGGCCTTTCATTCAAGCATTAAATAGTTTTAAATGCACTCCCACACAGCTCTAGAGTTTAAATAGTGGTTCTTGAATTTTAGAAACAAAAATGTTTAGTCAAGTGGTTTGTTGCAACGAAAAACGCCTAAATACTACAACAAAACATATTACACATTACGTTAAGGCATACATAAAAACGAAATAAAACAGTCTCATGGGAAACTTGGAAACATTTTTTTTTTTTTGTTATACAAAACTCTTTTCTTTAAAATGAAAATGTTTTAAACTCTAAAGAGAAAAATCTGCCTGCTGTAATAAATGTGTACATTTTTGCATGCGATTCTAAAATAGAGCTCAAGTAAAGAGGCTAACAATACATTTAAGACCATTCTTTTTTTTTTTAAGAAAAAG
Organism: Tor tambroides; assembly: GCA_021397915.2. Lineage (NCBI taxonomy): Eukaryota > Metazoa > Chordata > Actinopteri > Cypriniformes > Cyprinidae > Tor > Tor tambroides. Next base: position 1,267 of record JAFVLL020025799.1, on the reverse strand, counting down.
GGGCGGTCGGTAACGGCAAAAACCTGTAACAACATTACAAAGAAAACGGTTGGCTGTGTCTGGCGCCGACTCGATCGTGATTGGCAGGACTCTGCCACCGACGCAGCTGATTGGTCAGCGACAATTCAAACGCACGTCCTCCTCGCGGTCTCCGCCCCTCGTCTGTTTCCCGTGTGGAAGACCCCGTGAAATGCCCCTGAAACTCCCGAAGGCGATTGTTGTCGTTCATTCATTCGCAGCTCGCAGACCGCGCTGGTTTACACGCTTTGGACGCCGTCCCGACCGCTCCTTTTAAAAGGGTACGTTTTAAAGCTTTCTTATTTATTTCAAAGCTAGCTCTAGTGATTTGCACTCTCTGCAAGCACGATAAAAAGAAAACAGAAATAGGAGTGATTTGTTTGGTTATAAGGCGCATTTGAACGGGATTAACAAACACTAAACAGATTGGCGGGCTCGTGTGGCGCGTTTTTCGTTGTAACTTATTACTTACGCAAATTTATAGCAAGTAAACACAGTCCACACCCTTCTCAAAGAAACTTTGTTTTTATATACAGCAAATATCGCGATTCGTTTAAAACACAACTTTTAGGGGGTTTTGAAACAAAGGGCCAAACTCGTTTGTTTAAAGCCGTTCAAACGATGCTTTATATAAAGTAATGGTCTTTGGAGTCGTTTTTGTGTGCTATTTCTGTTTTTTAATCGATTTAAAGCGCTTCGCGGTGTAAACAAGAGAATCTGTTTTCACGCGCTCGGGGATTTAAAAGGGCGCGAATCGCGCGCTGTGTGTTCGTGTTCCGGTTCGCACTGGAACCGCGGGGTACCCGTAGAAACCTCCGTTCGCCTTTTCGCTTTCTCTTTTAAAGCTCCGCCGCAGCACCGCGAACTTCCGACGGATTTCAGATCTGCAGTTTTAAGGTATTAAAATCCAATTGTTCAAACGGACACGCCGCTACGTAAATATTTTTCGTTTGTAACCGACATTGTGTTGGGTTTGAATTCGCGCGAGCTCAGGCCTAGCGCGTGTTGTAAACAAACGAGAAGCCGGTCGTTCCGCACGCTCTTTCACTACGCTCCCTGTAAAGTTAATTTCTGCTTCATTTTTACCAAACGAGGGCGTGGTAATTTATTTAAAGTTCCTATACTTTCACCAGATACCGTGTTTGTTGATCGATTGTGCTTATCGAGCGACTCTCTTTGCATGCAGCTTTCCAGTAAAGCAAAATGAGTGATTCTGGCAAGGACACAGTGGCTCCTAAAGAGAAAGACG
>JAFVLL020025798.1:0-17713 GCA_021397915.2 Tor tambroides | reverse complement strand
ATTTAGGATTGATTTTAAAGTACTTTTACTCGTTTATAAATCACTCAATGGCCTAGGACCTAAATACATTGCAGATATGCTCATTGAATATAAACAAAACAGACCACTCAGATCATTAGGATCGAGTCAGTTAGAAATACCAAGGGTTCACACCAAACAAGGGGAGTCCACTTTTAGCTATTATGCCAGCTTCCAGAAGAGATCAGATGTGCTAAAACATTAGCCACATTTAAATCCAGACTTAAAACTCATCTGTTTAGCTGTGCATTTGTTGAATGAGCATTGTGCTACGTCCAAACTAATTGCACTGTATTTTATGTATAATGATTTTCTACTCTTAACTGTTTTAAATTCATTTTAAATAAATTTTTATATCATTTCCTTGTTTTTATTGTTGTGATTTATTTTTTTTAATGACTATTTCACTTTCTTTTTTGTGCTTAAAGCACTTTGAATTACCACTGTGTATGAAATGTGCTATATAAATAAACTTGCCTTGTCTTTTGCCGGGAAACAGAAGATTCGCTTTTGAAATCGGAAAAATGGCATGCAGCACGCTGATATAAAGCATACGTGATTTATTCTCAGGGGCTATGCGCCACTGGTACAATACTGGCGTTATGGTACAAGGGCTTCATATATTCGTCACACCAAAGTTGTTCCCATAGCAAGTATGGTAACCCACACTCGGAATTTGTGCTCTGCATTTAACCCATCCTGTGTGCACACACACACACAGCAGTGTGACACACACACAGAGCAGTGGGCAGCCATTTATGCTGTGGCGCCCGGGGAGCAGTTGGGGGTTCGGTGCCTTGCTCAGGGGTATTGAAGGTGGAAGAGAGCGCTGTACATTCACTCCTCCCACTTACAATTCCTGATGGACCTTTGGGTTATGAGTCCAACTCTCTATCCATTAGGCCACGACTTCCCTTCCCTTACAGTTGACTCAATGAAATAATTTCTGTCTCTTGCTGTAAAGCTTAAACTACATTTTAAGCATGTATTCAACACATCTCATTTGAACTTGAATGGCTTTGATGTTGAATAAAGTTAATAAAGCAAAAAAAAAAAAAAAGCGAACTAAGTTACTGTGCCCGCGAACCCCATTGACTCAATCTAATGCAACTGAAGCACCAAATAATAGGAAACTAAAAATATTTATCAAATTAACAATTTAGCAGTTAGAATTTAATCCAGTAAAAAAAAGTAAAACCACAATGAATGCACAGCTGTTTGTAGAGTCTCTCAAAACGTTTAATTTTAAACCCTCAAAGTTTTGCAACACTTTTACAAATGTTAAATATTCATTAGCTGAAGAAACAGTCACAAGCTCATATGATCACAGATATGAATCAATCTGAAAGATAAAATGATCAGATTATCTCAGGATCTCATTTTATTGTGATTTAATGTTCAGATCATGTCATCCTCCATTCCCTGAGGAGAGAAAACTGACAACCCTCTGTACATGTCTTTATTGTTTTGTTATTTTTGTTTTAAATAAATATTTAATCTCTTCTAGATTTTCTGGCTGTAATCTCTCAGATCAGCATTGTGAAATCATGTCTTCTGCTCTACAATCCTCAAACTCCGTCCTGAGAGAGCTGGATCTGAGTAACAACCGCCTGAAGGACTCTGGTATAAAGTTTATTTCTGATGGACTGAAGAGTCCAAACTGTCAGCTGCAGATGCTGAGGTATTTAAGAAGATATAATTTGTAGTCAACTGGTCATAGTGTTGATGTGTGTCTGTAGATGATCTGTCTGTGTGTGTCTGTAGAAGATTTGACTGTGTGTGTCTGTAGATCAGTGGTTCTCAACCTTTTTTACTCCAAGGCCCCCCTCCTCTCAGAGTCAATACTTCAAGTCCCCCGGTCCCCCCCACCCCAACGCTCAACCTTTTCTATTAAAAAAAAATTGTATTCTAGTGTTAGTTCCTTTTAATTCCATGTAATTACTTTTAAACTAAACAATTTTCAAAATAGACTTAAACATAGTGTTCTATATTTGGAAAAATACTTTGCAAGAATGTCACTGCAGATATTCTTTAAAAGTACTTAAAAGTATGTGAAGCTAGATTATACAGTAACTTTAACAAATAAGCACAAGTCAATCTGACATACCAAAAAGGACCAGGAAGGGCTGCATATAGCCAATATACGGATCTATTCAGAATCAGTAAACACACCAAAATACAAATGAAAAATGAAACCATTATAAATGAGTGGAAACTCAGCGATCTGAAGGTGGCTCGATGTCATCAGTCAACAGCCAGTCAACATCCTCTGTCAGAACGAGCTTTTTGAAGCGTCTGATACTAGGGATGCACCGAAATGAAAATTCTTGGCCGAAGCCGAACAAAATGAAACACTGGGCCGAAGGCCGAAGGCCGAATACCGAACACGGTTTTTCGCATTTTTTTCCCCGTAGGCCTATTTTGCCATTTTTTTTCACCATTGCATAAATTAAATAGCCAAAATGTGCTTTTTACTGTTTTGTCCTGCTTTTCAAATAAAAAAAATCAATTACAAAACAACAATTTAAAAATATTTACTTAACACTGAACATTTTTTAACATTCTATCAGACATTATACCAACAATGCACAATTTAACTTAAAATTAATAAGTTACTAAAATAATATTTTTTGGCCATTTTTGAGACCCCCTTCTTGAATCAGGCATGTATTTTTTTACTGTACAAATAAATGCAGCCTTGCTGAGCAGAAGAGACTTCTTTTAAAACATTACAATATATTACAAATCCCAATTTGAACACTGTGTGAATGTTATAATAAATGTATAGAGCTGTTGTAGGGTAATTATTGTTATCATTATTATTGTCTTATTTTTTTATTTTATTTTAACAACAGTAAAATTACTAACATTTATGAATGTTGATGGAGTTGTTGCTTTTTCTTTTTGCTTTTTTTTCTTATTTTATTTTGGCAGAAACCCGCAGGAAGATCTTAGTGCTTCTTTTTGTTGACAACAGCATGCAGATATTTAAATGATTCTCATTACGAATTTGGGAAGATGTTTGTCGCACATATCACATTGTCACATGTCTTTAAAAAAATTATAAAAATGTTACTGAGCAAATGACGAGTAACAGTGTTTTAGCGCAGATTTTCCTCGCTTTGGACTTTGAACCCTGGCGCCGTGAGCTCGTGAAGCGCTGTTTGAATGCATGAAATTCGTGCATGTATTTGAAAACATAACATTCTGCAGTTTATTTACTAATCGTTTGAGGCCATTTCACGATTTCAGTCATCACAGTAACCAGTAACCTCTTCCTCTTCTCATCGGAGACATGAGATGCAGCGCTAAGCAGTCTCTCGCTGTCGGTGCTTCATGCTTGTAATGATTTTTGCGTCTTTCTCTGACAGTTTTAAATACTTTCACACTGCAGACGTGTTTGCTGCATTAGTGCGCGCCTCTATTTGATCGCGTCACGGCATAGTTCGGTACAATTTATTCGGTCTTTTCGCTTATTCAATTTCGGTTGCCGAACATTCGGTGCATCCCTGTCTGATACCCATATGTACATAAACACTACTGATCCTCACAAACTTCTCCAAAACATACTTCTTCAGCGAGCATCCGTTATAAAACACTCGCTGTACATTAATTTTGACAGCAATGTGAATTTACTGAACTGTGTTCAAGCAGAAATACAATGTTTTAGATGTGCCAAGAGCGCACATACACGTTTGTTGCGCATCAATAATAACGGACACACGCGCGCCTAATGCACGACTCCTGTATGCCACTATAATCGTCTTTACCTTGATTACAATCGTCATTCATCAAAACCTTGCTAGCTCAACACACTGGCTTCTTTTATCCAACCGAGAGCTGTAGTTTGCATATCATATGCTCATGCAGCGGTCAGGTGTTTTGAGCCGCTGTTCAGTCTATTTCACACAGCGCGATGAGAAACGGCTTGAGCTGCTCCGAAACAAAGAATAACATCACAGAATAGCCTACGTACAAGAGAGGTGGTGCTGTTATTTTTAATTTAATTTTTTTAAATGTATTAATCATAAAATGAGTGAATTGAATATAAATATACTTATAGTCTTAAGTTATCTCGCTCCCCCCCGGAGGATCACTGCGCCCCCCTAGTGGGGCGCGCCCCCCCGGTTGAGAGCCACTGCTGTAGATGATCTGACTGTGTGTGTTTGTAGAAGATCTGACTGTGTGTGTCTGTAGATGATCTGACTGTGTGTGTCTGTAGAAGATCTGACTGTGTGTGTCTGTAGATGATCTGTCTGTGTGTCTCTGTAGATGATCTGACTGTGTGTCTGTAGATGATCTGTCTGTGTGTGTCTGTAGATGATCTGACTGTGTGTGTCTGTAGATGATCTGACTGTGTGTGTCTGTAGATGATCTGTCTGTGTGTCTGTAGATGATCTGACTGTGTGTGTCTGTAGATGATCTGTCTGTGTGTGTCTGTAGATGATCTGTCTGTGTGTCTGTAGATGATCTGTCTGTGTGTCTGTAGATGATCTGACTGTGTGTGTCTGTAGAAGATCTGACTGTGTGTGTCTGTAGATGATCTGTCTGTGTGTGTCTGTAGATGATCTGTCTGTGTGTCTGTAGATGATCTGACTGTGTGTCTGTAGATGATCTGTCTGTGTGTGTCTGTAGATGATCTGACTGTGTGTGTCTGTAGATGATCTGTCTGTGTGTGTCTGTAGATGATCTGTCTGTGTGTCTGTAGATGATCTGTCTGTGTGTCTGTAGATGATCTGTCTGTGTGTCTGTAGATGATCTGTCTGTGTGTCTGTAGATGATCTGACTGTGTGTCTGTAGATGATCTGTCTGTGTGTGTCTGTAGATGATCTGACTGTGTGTGTCTGTAGATGATCTGTCTGTGTGTGTCTGTAGATGATCTGTCTGTGTGTCTGTAGATGATCTGTCTGTGTGTCTGTAGATGATCTGTCTGTGTGTCTGTAGATGATCTGACTGTGTGTGTCTGTAGATGATCTGTCTGTGTGTGTCTGTAGATGATCTGACTGTGTGTCTGTAGATGATCTGTCTGTGTGTCTGTAGATGATCTGTCTGTGTCTGTAGAATATCTGACTGTGTGTGTCTGTAGATGATCTGTCTGTGTGTCTCTGTAGATGATCTGACTGTGTGTCTGTAGATGATCTGACTGTGTGTCTGTAGATGATCTGCCTGTGTGTTTGTAGAAGATCTGAATGTGTGCCTGTAGATGATCTCTCTGTGTCTGTAGATGATCTGTGTGTCTGTAGATGATCTGACTGTGTGTGTCTGTAGATGATCTGACTGTGTGTGTCTGTAGATGATCTGCCTGTGTGTTTGTAGAAGATCTGACTGTGTGTGCCTGTAGATGATCTCTCTGTGTCTGTAGATGATCTGTGTGTCTGTAGATGATCTGACTGTGTGTGTGTCTGTAGATGATCTGACTGTGTGTCTGTAGATGATCTGACTGTTGATGTGTTTCTTCTGCTCTCTTTCAGTCTTGCTGGCTGTAATCTCACTGCTCAGTGTTGTGAGAGTTTGTCATCAGCTCTACAATCCTCAAACTGTGTCCTGAGAGAGCTGGATCTGAGTAACAATGACCTGCAGGACTCTGGTGTAAAGTTTATTTCTGATGGACTGAAGAGTCCAAACTGTCAGCTGCAAATACTGAGGTATTAAGTACATATAATGGATAAAGTACAATCAGCCTGTCACAATATTTGCATTTCCACTGTCGGGCCAAAAGCAAGCATGCTAGTGCGTGCCAGGGCCAGTCGTGTTTCCACTGTCACTTCCGGGGCTTGATTGTGCCTCATCGGGACTTCATAGGGGCCAACGTCCAGGGATTTTCGGCCCCCCGAATACCTTGGGCCAAAGCGGGCCAAGTAGGACTAGAGGAGTGATCATGAACAAAGGTGGAGTTTATCCGAGTTTGGAGACGGTCGGCACCGCTGTTCATTTCCCATATTTTCATACCAAGCTATCAGCATCAACATTTAAGACATTTATAACAATTTTAATGGAAAAACTCACTTTCAGACACAACAAAGTGTCTGAATTAACTTACGATTGTGACCCGATTGGAATTCTGATTACCGTATGAGGTAGAAATGTTTTATACGTGATGATAAAGTCTGCATTTGCTAATCACAATTTTATCAATATAATAAAAATATGTTATGCTTATGAAAATACCAGAGACCGCTTGAAGAACTTAAGCCCAATCCCATTTCTACCCCTTAGGCCTGCACTTTCCCCTACCCCTCTGTTTTGCACGTTCACGTGAAGGAGTAGGGGTGTCTCGATTCTCTTTTGGTTGGAGGGGTAGGAGTAAGGGGAAGGGCAAGATAGCCCTTCAAACTAAGATTTTTCGGGACCACACTTCAAACGAAGGGGTTTGAGCATAAACCGGCTACAGCAGCAGTGGCTTCCCGAGCGAACAAAAATAACCATAAATGTAAGCATTGTTGGCATTAATAAAGATTGTAAGGAAAAGTAATCATTTGTTTTGTTAGATTCAATCGTGTGTTCATATTTACAGTCATGTTATTCAAGTTTGCTACCGTCTAGGGCTGGGTGATATGACCAAAAGTTCATATCTCTGTATTTTTTTGGCTGATTTACGATACGGTATATATCTTGGTATTTTGTACATTTTTGTATTTGGATTAAAAAAAAAAATCTCTCTCTCTCTCTCTCTATATATATATATATATATATATATATATATATACACTATATTGCCAAAAGTATTGGTTCGCCCCCTTCTAATGAACAGGTTTGACTACTTTAGTAATTTCTGTGAGTACAAGTCTTAATGTTTAAGCATATAATGATATTATAGGGAATTGTGTGCTTCTAATATTATAGCAACAGTTTGGACAGGACCCTTTTCTTTTCTAACATGACAATGCCTCTGTGTAGAAGGCAAGGTTCAAAAAGAAAATTATTGAGTCAGTGTGGAAGAACTTGACTGGTCTGCATAAAACCAAGTCCTAATCCCAGTTTAACACCTCTGGTGTGACTGTAAATGCAGACCTTGAGACAAAAACTCATCACCAAACACCAATGACTTGTACATATGGGTTCAGTCATTTTAGACACTTCCAAAACTGTTACAACAGAGATGGAAATACAATTTTTAAATACATGAATTATGTTCCCATCGTCGTTGCCACAGATTTGGAAGTGCATTTTTCTGTTCTAAAGAAGGGGGTGTCCCAATACTTTTGTCTATATAGTGTATGTACAAGTCATTGGTGAGTTTTTGGCTCAAGGTCTGCATTTACAGTCACACCAGAGGTGTTAAACTGGGATTAGGACTTGGTTTTGTGCAGACCAGTCAAGTTCTTCCACAGTGACTGAATCAATCATTTTCTTTTTGAACCTTGCCTTATACACAGAGGCATTGTCATGTTAGAACAGAAAAGGGTCCTGTCCAAACTGTTGCTATAAAATTAGAAGCACACAGTTCCCTAGAATATCATTATATGCTTTAACATTAAGATTTGTACTCATAGAAATGACTAAAGTAGTCAAACCTGTTCATTAGAAGGGGGCGACCCAATACTTTTGGCTATATATATATATATATATATATATATATATATGTATGTGTGTGTATGTATGTGTATATACAGGGCCTAAAAGGCTGTGTGTGTCTGTAGATAAGCTGTGTGTGTCTGTAGATGATCTGACTGTGTGTGTGTCTGTAGATCATCTGACTGTGTGTGTCTGCAGATGATCTGACTGTGTGTGTGTGTGTGTGTGTGTCTGTAGATCATCTGACTGTGTGTGTCTGCAGATGATCTGTGTGTGTCTGCAGATGATCTGACTGTGTGTCTGTGGGTGATCTGACTGTGTCTATAGATGATCTGACTGTGTGTCTGTAGATGATCTGACTGTTTGTCTGTAGATGATCTGACTGTGAGTGTCTGTAGATGATCTGAATGTCTGTAGATGATCTGTGTGTGTGTTTGTAGGTTGTCTGGCTGTATGGTGACAGAGGAAGGCTGTGGTTATTTGTCTTCAGCTCTGAGTTCAAACCCCTCACACCTGAGAGAGCTGGATCTGAGCTACAATCACCCAGGACAATCAGGAGTCCAGCTGCTCAACCACACCCTGGAGGATCCAAACTATAAACTGCACATATTCAAGTATGTCAAACACTAATACCAGAGGTGTTGCTAGGTTGGAAGAGATAAGGGGCTTAGCACCGCCCACCACCACACACACACCAAAAATTCTAAGCCTCACTGACCACATCTTTGATGCATTATCTGAAATTAATGTTATTTATTTGTTTACGTTGCATGTGGATAAATGACCAACTAGAGCTGCATGATTCTGCATTTATAAACTGAGAATGGAGAATCACAATTTAAAAACAATTAAAAAAAAAATAGATATCTCTGAAAAAAGGAGACAGTTAAACAAAACGTAATTTACTAGAGGTTGACAAAATGCTAATTGCTGTAGTCTAATTATGAAATATATTCAATAATCAACAATTTGTTGGAAAAAAAAAATCAAGTTGATCAAATGATTTAAAGAGTCGCTCATCAAGACTGAATGAATCAACATTTTTTTGAACTAATCTCTCACGTTACTTGTCGCCACCTGCTAGTGTTATGTTGTAATAGATACAATCAAACAACAAAACAATGTGCTTTTGTAAAGTAAAGAAAACAAACAGGGTGGGCTTTCTGCCATCTCTGTCTTTGTCAACTTTCTTCACAGACACGTAAATAAAAGTGAATCTCAGCGAATATTTGTCTCACAGACATGATATACTGCATGTATAGAAAGCTTGAAATGTCTACTTTTAAAATGAAGTCAGTCACATTGAAAACAAATATATCCTATCTTAGCTCATTATCAGTAATGTGATCACGCCCATGAGCCAATTGCGCTTTTGATATGGCAGTCGTCCATGTGAGATGCACGAACATGTAAACTCCCAAATCACCTCCATAAACAAAGCCTGAAGATTTATCAAGTTCATCTCAGGTATTTTTCCTGTCTGGAAGAAGATGCGCTGAGAGGAATAAGCCAAAATTTACCTCAGAATAAGAACGCGATGAGATGCTGACTTGATCCAACGGAGATCATTTACATGAGCAAGTCTTTTTGTATTACCGTATTGACCCGAAAATAAGACAATGTTTTTTTTCTTGGAAAAGCATCTGAAAAAACGTGGTCGTCTTATATTCAGGGTCTAGACTTTGACATGTCAATAATACACCCACAACAATAGGTGGCGCCAAATACACGTAAAATGAGTCTGCCAAGAAATACATATGTACTGTATGTGTGTTGTAATGTTAGAACATCATGAGTGAAAACAAAAGAAAAAGAAAAGATTATAGTGGCATAAGTTGTGATTGTCATGTTAGACTGATGGGACCAAACTTCCTCTTTAAGTGATTTTAAAACGTAAGAAAGTATGCAGACTTGAAGACTACAATAAGATTTCACTGTTAATGACATTTTGCTAGGCTACTATGAGATGGATAGCCTATTTTTTTTATATAATTCAGATGGGCTACCTGTTATTTTTATGGTTTATCAAAAAGTGTATATTTAAAACTGTGATTGGTGGTACATTTTACCAATATTTACCATACTTTCAAAACACAAATTTAAATAGGAAAAATATGCGATATGAAAATAATTTAAGAAAAAAACACAAGATTTGGTTTTCAAAAAGCCTTTTTCCAAAAGGTACATCTTGAAAAGCGGGGTCCTCTTATAATTAGGGTCGTCTTCTATTCGGGTCAATACGGTATTTGATATTGTGTTATTGTGACACAACTTATACACATTTTCAGTGGTGGACAAAGAACACAAGTCAAGTACTCGAGTAAAAGTACAGATATGTATAATAAAATATTACTCCAGTAAAAGTATAAAGTACTCCTTTTCAATCTTACTTGAGTGAAAGTACAAAAGTACTTGATTTTTAATGTACTTAAGGAAAAAGTACTGCTTGATGAATGTTTGTTTTGTAATTTCATATAGGCTACTAATATAATTTAATTCTATATTATGTATTTTATACAATCCCATTGCTCAAAATACCTGGGTTTTTCTCAAAATAACCGCTGTGGAGTCAAGATATATTTTTGTTGTTGCTATGGACTACATTGACGTAGAAGTATTCACCGTGAAGCTTCCACTGCATGTACCTGAGAGAAAACGATTTTACCGTAAGTGATTTAATTTTCAGCAGTAAGAAAAAAGTGTTTTAGAGTTTTTACAGTTTTTACAGTTATATATGATATGACAGTAAGGCCTGTTGTTAGGGATTACATTTTATTTAAGGAAAATATAATTATATTTTCATAATAATAATAATAATATAAATAAATAAAAAAAAATATATATATATATAATTATTATTATTATTATTATTATTATTATTATTATTATTTATTTTATTTTATTTTTTTCCCCCTCAAACCTAGTCTGTGGGGTAAAACACCCCCGGCCACTTGGGTTAAAATGCCCCAAGAGTGCATTGATAATTGATATGATAATGACTGTAGTTACTCTGAACATCCCATCCTTTGTTTTTCCAACAAATATAAACTATCTCGGTTGAATCGTGGTTGAATAACACTAATTAGCTAGACAGTTAGCATCAGCTAACAATTGTCTGATTTTCAGCATCTGTTATCAACTGTTATTTCGGCTTGCCTTTTTCATTTTAAGCTAAAACTGCGTGTATTGTGATTTTGCTCCAAATGTGTAAAGCAAATGGCTTTGTCAGAGTGGCAGCATTTTACCCCACCTGTGGGAAATGCCCCCTTGGAACAAATTTAATTTTAGTTAATAGTATAATGAAAACTCTGGACATTTTTCATACTTGGTTTATAATTTGTGTCATTGTCACTGCAAACAAAGACAACTATTCTAGCCACATTAACCTCTGATTCACAGAAAAGTTACACAGCCCTTAAGGGGGGCATTTTCCCCCACTCTACACATGATTAATTACGAATTGTCCAGTAGCCAGCGCTATAGTCAGTAAGGAAGATTAGTGGTTCCAGATAAATAATGTGTTTTGACAAAAAATACAAAAACATACATCACATAGGGCTAAAGGAATAACATTTTAATAAAACCGTTTGCTACAGCAGCGGGGAAGATAAAAGTGAATGTGTTATTTAAATTTGTGTTATTTATTTAATGTTTGGTTCGTTTTTGACCTAAAATCTACACATAACATTATACTGATGTGGACGAGGCTGCATTCAAGCACTTCAGTGGGCTTAAACAGATCACCCTTTACATCAGATTTAGCTCACAAACAACTGACAGTTGTGACATAAATATGATTTTCAGTTACAGTAATTAATCCTAAAATTCGACATAAGTAGCTTACTTTTCACGGCATCAGTTGCACGTGCACTCAGGGATCCCCGGGTCTTGTCAGACTTGTGAATAGTTCACTGGAGACTCTCTGAATGGATTATTTGAATCAGTGATTTGTTGACTTGTGAACAGCTGCAATCGGATCAGTCCAACTCACGAAGGAATCATTTGTTGTGATTTACAAAACTGATTTAACGGGTTTATTGAAAAGAATCAGTTTGTTCATAAATAGGACACCACTTTTGCATCTCAGAGCATGTGATGATTTCTTCATTTCAAAATAAGGAGTAACAATATGTTTTATGAAATGTAGTGGAGTAAAAAGTACGATCTCATGCTTTGGAATGTAGTGAAGTAAAAGTTACTCAAAATAAAACTACTCCACAGATACTTGAAAAATATACTTTAGTTTTTCCAAAACTATAATTCCTGAATAAAATCTATGAAATCAAGTGAAACATTTTGAAATATGTGTCATTTCATTGCATCTAAATGTTTCACAACGCCAGGATGTTTTTTAAAATCTTCTATAAAATATAAAACCGTAGGATATAAAAAAGTAATATGAGTGTTTACACAAAACACTATGAATGTTAGAGTCTATGGATGTTTAGACCAATCTTTACTGTGAAATACGCTGTTCATGAATATATGTAGCTGTTTACAACATGCTTAACAATAATAATTTAGTTTCCCAGATATAAAATGTTTTTATATTGCATAACCCCTTCTCAAGCACCCCCCAGTTTGGCATGGGGACTTAGATAACATACCCAAAATAAAAAGGTTGCTGCTCATGAGTCTTTCTGACTAGATACATAATCAACACATGTTCACAAATCTGGCACTTGGAAGTTTTCTGTTCAAGACTCAGAAGTACTCAGACTGTTATGAATATGAAGATATATGAACTCAAACATAAAAACAAAAATAAAAATAAAGAAAATATATATTTTTTTTTAAATTAATAAAAAAATGATGTGAATGTGGTAAATGGTTTTAGAAACACAATGAAACTGAAGCCACAAGTGTGCTCATGCTTAATTTTAAAGGATGTTATCTTTAAAACTGTGAATTTTATGAAACATTTTCTAAGACCACATTGTGTGTTTTTAGAGAAGGCTAATAAAATAATTTATTGCCCCCAGTAAGCTCTCTCGCATGATATTGTCTCAGGTCTGGCCTGGCAAACTGCCCCATTCATGTTTCTGTTGTTCTCACACGACAAACCTTTCACACCTCCACTAGGTATGAGACATAATCCGCATTATTCTTTTATCAATATTATTTTGCTTTTATTCAGCCATTATTAGCACTTATTCTGGCATTACATGGCTTACCAATTCACATCACTTTGATCCCAATATACATTTAGCCGCCTATTATCAAAAGTCTTTCTAAAAAAAATACAACAAAACATTTTCTTGCGAACTTACGTCAATTATTTTGACAAAATATGAAGTAGGATTGCACCTGTTTCAGTAGGTGCATTAGAGCTAACATTAGCATCAAGCTAGACAAGACAATTTATGAGATTAATAGTACGTTTTTATTCAAAACTCACTTTAAACCACCATTGTTTGTAATAACCTCCTTTTGCGATCTCATGTGGAATTTGGCCGTTTAATGTTGTTAAAATATGCTGTTTATAGCCTTTTCTAAGTATCTATTCGCTGCACCAGCATTAACATTTCACGTGTACACATTCTTTATTATGAAAATACCCCAACTTTTATGAAAATCACATACAAATCATATACTATTGTAATCGTGCCTCATTTTACTCTCCTCACATTCTTTGTCACCTTGCCTCACAGACACATTACTGACTGATGGTCCATTAGGGGAGGCCCTTTGTGTCTCAGGTGTGAATCACTAAATATTCATAGCCATTGTCACTTCCTCACATATGGCCTTTCTAACACAAATCATGTCTTACAAAAGTTAAATCAATATATTGTTTTCTTTGAATGAGTGAGCAGGATGATTTTCTTATTATATTGTAGCAAAAACTGCAGTCTACCACATCCAAGCATAAACATTTTCTCAAAAACACAAACATGTACATTCATGTTACCTACATATTATTGGATCCCTGTGACTGATGCAGATTTACATTAATGTGTGTTTGTGTGTTTATAGTGTGGATCATGGAGGAGAGATCATGATGACAGCAGGACTACGAAAGTGTAGGTCTATACACTCACACACACACACACACTCACACTCTCTCTCTCTCTCTCTCTCTCTCTCTCTCTCGCTCTCGCTCTCTCTCTCTCTCACTCACTCACTCACTCACTCTCTCACACACACACACAAACAAACAAACAAACAAACACACACACACACACACAGAGCCATTTTTGCTGCAGTTAATGATTGAATCTTTTATCTTGGCTGTCTTAGTTTCCCATCTGTCTTCTGATCCTTTTTTCCTCTATATAGTTAAATGTTAAAATTTAGAACTGTGTTCTGAAATGTTTTAAATTGTGTATAAAATATGAATGACGATAAATTAAAGAAAAATGAAAGGAAAAGCAGCAAGAACATAAAGCAAAAGAACAAGAAGAATGTATGTTGTTGTTGTTATTATTATTATTATTATTATTATTATTATTATAATAAACTTTATTTTCTATAGCACCTTTAAAAGTAGAATCTCAAAGCGCTTCACAAGAATAGGATAAAAAAAGAACAAAAAATGCATTAATAAAATTGAAAATTTAGTCATTTAGAAGACGCTTTTATCCAAAGCGACTTACAAATGAGGACATTAGAAGCAAATACCAAATAAAAAAAACTTGTAGTAAAGGAGAAAAACCTTGGGAGAAACCAGGCTCAGTCGGGGGGCCAGTTCTCATCTAGCCAGACAAACCAGCAGTTCAATTCCAACTGCAGCAAAGTCAGATTGTGCAGAGGACTCATCTGGTTCCCGAGGTCTTGTACCGTTGGCCGTATAGGAGACAAGGTCTTCACTGGGGATCTGTCTCTGGGACTCATCTAAGTGTCCTGGTCTCCACTGACATTCAGGGCTGTAGAGGTAATTTCTAGGTGCTGATCCACCATCTGATCTGGATATGGACTGGATCTGGGTGACTGCAGTGACCATCTGATCTGGATATGGACTGGATCGGGTGGCTAAGGTGATCTCGGAATAAGAAAGAAACAGACTAATATTAGCGTAGATGCCATTCTTCTTACGATGTAACAAGTACATCGGGTGTTATGGGAAGTGTTCCCAGTTCCGGTTGACCTAATTAATGCAGCCTAACAATCCTTTAACGGATTTGAATATTAGAAGTGTATTAGTGTGTTATGTGTAAGCCAGGTTAAAGAGATGGGTCTTTAATCTAGATTTAAACTGACAGAGTGTGTCTGCCTCCCGAACAGTGTTAGGTAGATTGTTCCAGAGTTTGGGTGCTAAATAGGAAAATGATCTCCCGCCCGCAGTTGATTTTGATATTCTAGGTATTATCAAATGGCCAGAGTTTTGAGAACGCAGTGGACGTGGAGGACTATGATACGATAAGAGCTCACTCAAGCACTGAGGAGCTAAACCATTCAGGGCTTTATAAGTAATTAACAAGACTTTAAAATCTATACGACAATGACAACATAGGATGTAATCTGGCGATATTTCTAAAATGAAAAAAAAAAAAAGATGTCCTGACAGTGTTCTGTATGTGAGGAACGAATGTTAAATGAGCAACAAATATCACACCCAATTTATTTTTGATTGTTTTTTTTGTTTGTTTTTTTTTAACTTCCAGTGTACGTAACTGGTAGGGTGAGCCAATGAGCATTACTTCTGTCTTTTCACTGTTTAAACAAAGGAAATTTGTAGACATCGGTTTTTTAAATCTCAAAAGTACATTGAGAAAGATAGGACACAGCCACATCAGGTTTTGAGTGAATATAAACCTGGCTGCCATCAGTGTAAAAATGAAAATTGAGACCAAGTAATCTTTAAAGTTGACCAAGAGGATAAATGTAAATACTAAAAAGTAAAGGGCCCAAATTTGATCCCAAGGAATGCCAGATTGCACAGCACCGGTATCAGACCTGCAACCACCCATAGCAACAAACTGCTTTTGATCTGAAAGATAGGACTTAAACCAGGTCAGTGCAGTATCAGAAATAGCAAAGACAGACTCTAAGCGAGTAAGTAAAATTGAGTAATCAACAGTGTCAAAACCAGCAACGAGATCAAGAAGAATCAAAATATAAAGACACTCAGAATCAGAAGCAATTAACACGTCATTAGTGACCTTAATAAATGATGTTTCAGTACTGTGGAGTTTATGAAATCCAGATTGAAGGGGCTCAAAAAGATTGTTTGTGGTAAGATGGGAATGCAACTGAGCAGCAAAAATCCGCTCTAAAAGTTCATGTTATTTTTTGGTACGGGGTCACAGCAGCAATTTTAAATGCTGCTGGCACAACATCAGTACACAAAGAATCATTAATAATAATCAATACAGCAGGACACATATTCGTAAAACATGATTGAATCAAACAGGTTGGTATAGGATCGACTATGAAAGTGGCAGTTCTTTTTTGAAACCTCATTGCAAAGAGTATGAAAGTCTAGTGTGGAGAAGTTTGAGAGAAGGGTTCCAAAAAATTCAGAAATTGTCGAAGGAGAAACAGATGAAGGAAAAGTAGAAATTTGTGAGTGTAATCAATCTCTGAACTAAAGAAATCAAGAAACTTATTACAAAGGTGAGTTGAAGCAGGAACATTTGAACAACTGTTACATTTGAGTAGTTTGTTAATAGAATGAAACAACTGTCTAGGGTTATTCCGATGGTTGTCAATTATCTGTGCAAAATAAGCAGACCTAGCCGATGCAATTTGAGACTTCTATTCAACTAAGTGGTCTTTCCAGGCCTGGTGATGAACAGTCAAGCTGGACATACACCACCTACGCTCCATTGTATGACATGATGTCTTCATTGCACGCAGACTGTCATTATACCAGGGAGAAGAACATCCGAAAGAAACAGATTGTGATTTCAGTGGAGAAAATAAGTCCAGGCGAGATGAGAAATCAGAGGGTTCAGTAGATCTCCCTTTACAATAGTTTATTGTGCAAGAGGAGGTAGAGTTTACATCAGGCAGTTCCAAATTATGTTCAGACAGCCCTAAGTCAGAGGTGGACCCATAGGCCTATAAGATTTGCGCAGAAATGTAGGAAAAGCGACAATATTGTTTGATAAATAAGAAAAACTGTGCCTTGAGGAGCGATGAATATACTGCTTAGGTCTTAGTATTCCAGCATGACTGCAGAGAGCATAAGTGTCATTCGCCAGATAAAAGTTTCTCTTAAGGTTCAATAACTGGCGAGCAGTGTACCTTAAAGCCATGTTGGAGAAGTCCACACCAGCCGCGATCTCACAATGATGCAAATCCTGGGAGAGACAGCGGGAGAGTAGATTCCACCAGAAAACAGTCAGTAATCCAACAGGTGAAGCATAATTCCGCATTGCAGTAGAATCGGCAGTCTTCACATGCTCCAAAACAAAAAAACAAAATTTAAACGGGAGAGAGGAGCGGCACCAAACACACCAGCATACCCTTCCAGCTGGAACTGAATATTATTATTATTATTATTATTATTATTATTTTATAAAATAGTATAAATATATAATCCCTTCAATGCTTCACACTTTCAAACTTTCTGGATGTAAAGATAAAATATTTTTGAGGTGTTTATATTGTATACATATTTTTGTATTCATATGTATATCTGTATATATTTGTATGTAAAATTATATTTGCTTGAAAATCGTCAGGGAATCAGCATTCCGGATAGGGCTGGGAAGATCATTCCACAAGCCAGGAACGGTGAATGAAAATGATCTGGAAAGTGATTTTGTGCCTCTCTGTAATGGTACCACGAGGCGTCGCTCACTAGCGGATCTCAGACTTCTGGAGGGGATATAGATTCGTAATAGTGAGTGGAAGTAGGGGGGTGCAGAGCCTGTGGTTGTTCTATATGCAAGCATCAATGTCTTGAACTTGATGCGAGCCATAACCGGTAGTCAGTGCAAGGAGATAAAGAGAGGTGTAACATGGGCTCTTTTGGGCTCATTGAAGACCAGTCGTGCCGCTGCATTCTGAATCATTTGTAGAGGTTTGTTTGTGCTTGATGGAAGTCCAGCTAGAAGAGCATTGCAGTAGTCCAGCCTAGAAATGATAAGGGCCTGGACAAGAAGTTGTGCAGCATGCTCCATTAGAAAGGGCCTGACCTTTCTGATGTTGTGCAATGCAAACCTGCAAGATCGAGCAGTCTTTGCAATGTGGTCTTTGAAGGTCAGCTGGTCATCAAAGATTACACCAAGAT
>JAFVLL020025796.1:0-37017 GCA_021397915.2 Tor tambroides | reverse complement strand
CTAATGTTATCCCCACATTTGTTATCTTTTAAATATTGTCCAATTCTTTACAATCATGCAACTGACTAAAATTCATTGGAAACTGAAAGAAAAGTCAATCAAAACCAATGGGAAACCAGGGACAGGAAGGTAAAGGGGAGGACCCTAAAAGAACAGGCTTTACCAGAGGCCACAAATAAGGTCTAAAACCAAGTTCAAGTTAATCAGCCCCCTCTTCTGGGAACTGCGTGCCACTGCAGGTGACGTCAGATACTGCACCTCCATGAGCTGTGTGCAGAGAGCCAGCGCTCTTCCTACGGGACAGTCCCATGTCTCCAAGCTCACTCCTCAAGAGTCTCTAATATTTTTAAAATCTTTTTCAGACCAAAGTGTCAATGTACCGTGCGCGCTCACAGATGCAGTTCTGACAGGAAAAAGGCTCCACAGTGTTGGGTCTGCAGGAGCTTCACCAGTTCATCAAAGAGTTCCTGTTCAGCGTCATGAAGAACACTTGACTGCTGCCGCCTGATCGGACAGAGGCGAAGAACACCTGTAGGAAAAAAAAAAAAAAGAGAAAAATGTAAGCTTGTCCAAAATGGTCTAAGCTATTTTAGATGAACAATAACATTGGTGATGATCTACAACATTGTAAGTCTAACCTTGTCATTCCTCTCACAGAGGAACTTAAGTCTTTGAGCTCGCTTGTGCATGAAAACACCATCCAGGTGGCCCGTTTCAACAGAGCGGATCTCAATGGCTTTCTCTCCCCAGCCCATGATCTGGTTGGAGTGGATGTAAGCTGCAAAACAGAACATCTTGTTGAGTTCTCATGCATAGACAATCTTTATACCAAAAGCAAAGTACAGTACCATAGTTCTCTCAAAAAATGTGAACAAATATCATTTTACTTTTGAAAATGATACTCTGCTTCTAAAAATCCCTGTTGGCCAAGGTAATCTCTGTGATATTTTGCTCATTTCTTGTGGACAAAAAAATTAAAGAAATAGATTAATAATAAATTAAAAATTGAAAACACACAAGTAGTTATTTATGCAGAATGTCAAAGCCACTTTTTTCATATAAATGACAGTGGTATATTTACTGAAATAATGATTTCTTAAAGGGATAGTTCACTCAAAAATTTAAATTCTGTCATTAATTACTCATCCTCATGTCGTTCCAAACCCTTAAGACTTTTGTTCATCTTCGGAACACAAATTAATTTATTTTTGATTAATTCCGAAAGCTTTCTGACCCTGCATAGACAGCAACACAACACGTTCAAGGCCCAGAAAGGTAGTAAGGACACAAAGTGCACACAAAAAGTATTCTCATGCACCACTGATGTCACATGGACTATTTTAATGATGTCCTTACTGCCTTTCTGGGCCTTGAACATGGTAGTTGCATTGCTATCTATGCAGGGTCAGAAAGCTCTCAGATTTCATCAAAAATACTTTAATTTATGTTCCGTAGATGAACGAATGTCTTACGGGTTTGGAATGACACGAGGGTGGGTAATTAATGACAGAATTTTCATTTTTGGATGAACCGTCCCCATTAAACCTCAGTCTGTTCCTCATCAGAAGAATTGGGATACAGCAAACAAGCCTTAAGAATGACTTCTAGGATTTTTTTAATGCTTTTTTTTGTCTTGGTAGTTCCTGCTCCCTATCTACTTTCATTTTATTAAACAGAACATCTTAGACACTGTTAAATATTATCACACAGCTCTATATATATAGTCAGATAAATAAGCACCCAAAATTATTCACATACATACAGTACACACACGTACAGTGATATTTACTATATAGCAAAACTCAACTTCTTGATTTATATTTTTTAATAAAATTTAAACTATTATTTTCTCTAATTTGCTAAATGTGACTATAAGGGATGAAGACATTAAACTATTATAAACATTAACATCAGAATTTTCTGTAAAGCTACTCGGAAACAAATGTATATTGTAAAAAATAAACACTTATGACAATAATAAAATTAAAATAAAATTGACTTGACAAAACATTTCCTTTGGTGTGGAAAGGAAGAAAGCAAGTTTGGCACAACATGAGGGGTGAGTACATGACATAACTATCATAACTGCCCATGAGTCAAATCTAGTATGGCCTATTTATTTGCTGACACAATTTGATTGTGTCTTGTTTTGAAAGGGTAGATAAATCTCTTTGTATGATCTCTGAATGCCTTCCTTGACGTCTTTTCATAAGCCAGGGTGAAGATTAGCAAGCATTGCATAAAAATCACCCCAAAAAATGAATAACTCTGTACGTAAGCACTACTAATAATCATAACAGCCTGCCAAACATAAGGAGCTCTGCCCAAACACTCCCCCATTGAGATTATTATATATGATAAAGCGTGCCAAAAGCCCTAAATTCTCCAGCTAATGTGTTACTCAGACCAGCTCTCTCACACACACACACACACACACACACACACACATTAACCACATTCATACTTCTCAAAACACAGAAGTTGAAGCCAAGTTCGAATGCTTTTGAACTCTGGGTGAACTACTTTTATCTCCTCCCACAAAGCAGAAGATGTGTGGCAGCCCTTTGTTGTTTTCATGCACTTCCGTTGGCCTCGCATCCCTCAAGCTCTACCCATGTGCTGGCAGCTAACATAAACAGACACTGCGGTAGAGGCCAATCGGAAATCAGTGCCACTGTGAAATCATGCTAATATTAGTCATTACAGCAAAATATGCTGTTTTTGTAAGCATCCACTAAAGATAAATATTTGATAACTAGAATAGAAGTCATTCTCTGGTCAGTATGTTTCTTCTTGCACAGCTGGGAAGGGTATTGAAACACAGACTCACCAACAGAGGTGGGCATCTCTCCCCACTGCAAGACCACGTCCTTGGTGATTCTGCCGTAGGTGTTGACATAAACGCCCTCATCTTCATAACATAGCAGCATCTCCATGCCATCAGTCTTAGGAAGCACCACGATGGCATGAGGAGTCACACTGCTCTGAATCTAAGAGAAAGAAGAAGGGGTGCTTAAGGAGACTATTAGATGGCCACATATTCCATTTACATTTATACATTCAAGGAATTGAATTCCTTGTTTATGAAAGGGAATTATGGAATTATAGTATTTTGGTAACACTTTAGCATAGCCACCAATTCTCACTATTAACTAGTTGCTTATTAGCATGTATATTGGCTGTTTATTTAATACTTATAAAGCACATATTCTGCATGCCCATATTCTACATCCCTAATCATTCCCAATACCTAAACTCAACAACTACCTTACTAACTATTAATAAGCAGCAAATTGAGACTACACCTAGTAGGTTACAGTTATGGAAAATGGTGGCACTTGAGACCGAAGGGTTCCTGATTTAATTCTTGGCTTAACACCTTCTTCACCTTAATTTTTAAAGTCTTTTGCTGTTAATATCTTTTCCTCTCAAATGTTTTTTTGTCCATTTCTTGCATTTCTTGTCCAATTGTCACACCTTAATTTTGCAATTTCTATAGTATTGCATCCTTCTCATGGGCATTTAATATATTTTTGATTTTTCAGTGTGTTAAATCTTTTTCTGGCCCATTTTACCTGTAAAACCAGCTTAATAATCATGCACATCTAAATATAAGGTGCTCTGCACTTACAGTCCTTGTTAACAATCATATATCACTTATAAATGATTATTTACAAAATTTACAGTAGTTAAGACTGATGTGGTATGGAATTGGTAAAATGTGCTTTGGAAAAAATATTATCAGAATATCGACTTGAGTGTGTGCATATACATACAGCCATTATCTGAACATAGTATGTGTAGTATAGGAACAGAAATCAAGCTTCTGGCTTCCTCAAAGCTCCTGATATCATCCTTACACTTTTCACACTTTCAAGTGGCGTGAAGGGAACGTAACGTGTGGAGGCACATGTTATTTCACTAAGATTAGACGACAACCCCCAAGAGCAACACTGCCAAGGGAACCCCTCAACCAATCAAGAGGATGTTGCTCATGAATAGCTCCCTTACCCAGTAGCACAACTAAATTGTGTTTTTACAGACACCAAACCACAGCGTAGAACCACAGATTAAAACCAAAGGTCTGCACTGTTGCATTCCGATTTAATTTGTGGTTATAAAGAGATTTGTATTGCAAATTTATACAAACAAAATGGATCCAGCATTTCTATGAGGTTAATTAAAAATGCATCACTTACATGTGATGGTATGTAGATGTCATAAGGGTTTCCAGAATCCACATCTATGACATGAAAGCCCACACTAGAGCCATAGATGACCTTTAACCTCTGACCCTCTTCTACAGTCAGGTCCACCAGCTGAGGCCTGTGCTGCAGCTCTGTGAACGACTGCCAGAAACAAAGAGATACAGATACAGAAATGGATGCTGAGTCTAGGGAACTGGTTAAACAGGCAGTTAATGCATGCAAACCTTTAAGGCATTTTCCTTCATTGACAAATTATATTATTACATGTTAGTTAAATAGCAAGAAAGAAATACAGAGAGCATTTGAAAGATGAAGAAATATTGGTACAACATCATACCTTGAAAGCCATGAATTTATGGTACGGCTTGGGGGCCCATGCATAAATCTCTACAGAGCTCTTCAGTGCGATCACCAGGAATTTGATTCTCTCGTATTTCACTGAAAACAAAGTAAATCGTGCTTTCAGTTACCTGCAGCTCACAGTGGCAGTCTGTCATATTCATACAAGGAAGCAGACCGTCTCCCGCTGCCACTCTCCATGCTGTTAGAGGCAAGCTGAATGCCAATCCTCTCGATTAGCATCAGAGATCTCGATTAGCCTACTCAACCGCCTCTGTCTTAACAGCCTTTGCTCTAACAGGGAAGCCTTCATCTTTCAACCCCAATATCTTGGACTTTGCTTCATTCTGCACGCTCAGAAAATGCAGCTAATATATACGCTGCTAATATTTATATTAATATGTAATCTTGCTAATAAAATAGAATATAAATAATACAAAACAATTGTATTCCATGAAGCTGCTGCTATTTATTATATTCTTAATGTTGTTAATAAAATATAAATAATACAATAAAGTAACATTTGATACTATTTTAATTTTGTTGATGATAATATGAAGTCCCTGATATTTAGGAAAAAAACAATAACTAAAAGAGAACCTTTAGTCTTTATTACTGGATTTAATATTTCAAATACTTTATGCCACAGTGTTAATGTAATTTATACTTAAATACAAGAGTTTTATTTGGATATTAGTTGCCACCATACAAGATTTTGGTATTGAGTACTGGGAAATTTCACTGGCATTGATATCAATACTTTTGTGACAACCCTAGCAGAGATGGATGACTTACCAACTTTATAGTGAATACAGCCTTCCAGATCCCCAACAGTGATCCAGCCCTGTTTCTTCTCTACCTCCGGATCGTTGTGCAGTATCCTGTTTCTCAGCCATGACAAGTAGTAGACACGTAGCTTGTTTTTCTTTCCTGTAAACATCAATGACAAGGCTGACAAGTTAATAAAACACAACATGTATCCCCAAAAGACACAAAGAGCTGCCACCAGGCTTGGTTCAACACTTTTTTTTAGTGTATCCTTAAAAATGTGGACTTAAATTCCATCTGACTGCAAATGTCAACTTTGATGCCCTTGTCTAGCTCTTTTTGTAGTGGGACAAACCTGATATGGTGACCAAGACATTTAGACCCTCTAGCACCTCCATCTGTTGGAAGCGGCGGCGAGTGATGAGGTTATACACCTTGCCCTGACCGCTGCGGTCCAGCAGCATTAGACCGTTCTCAGTGCCCACCAAGAGGTTCACACCTGAACAGGAAACACGAGCCTTGTCAGAATTGGATTCTGACTCAAGAATGTATGAGAGAAGAGGAATTAAAAACCAAAAAGGCAAATATCAGAGAGAGGGTGATTTACCCCATAGAGCAGCACACAGGATCTCTGAGTTGAAGCGCTTCTTGTACTTGCGGATCTCTGGTGTGTCGCTGTGAGGTCTGATGTTGGTGGGGTTGACATTGACCACAGAGATCTTGCGAGCCTCGTTCAGTTTAGCCTGTTCCTGACGCAACAGCTCATTAGCAAACAAAGCTGCAGAGGTGAGAAGACCAGAAAACACATTAAATAATACGAAAGAGGAAACATTTCATTCATAAACTGATGTTTGGACAAGAACCAAACCCGGAAGGAATTATTCAGTGCCTAGAATAAACCTATTCTAAAACCCATTTTATCCAAAATGTCATATCTAAATTGCTTTCCAAAAATGTTCTTCCTTTTAGTGTTGCAGACTGTGATAACGAGATGTGTTTGTTTGTGATTTGCATATTTACCGGCCGCTGAGCTCTCATCGTTGTCATCTGTGGGGGAGGTCTGATACACACGTGGGTCCACAAAAGGAGTGAAAGAAGCTTTCGAACCACCTCCATGACCAAACTACAAATATAACAAATGAACCATATCAGCTCCAGTAAAATGAGAAAAACAGTCTGCAGATGGGGCTAAAAACACAAAACAGAAGCACAGTTCCTGCTGTTTAGATAATAGATGGTTCAGAAAAAAATTAGCTCTATAACACAGCAGGAAATTTTAGTCTTTCACTTGTGAGTCAGTAAATAATGTCTGTGACAGAGTTATGAAAATATTAAGAGTCATTAGGAGAGCAAAGTGCTTTCCTCACATTTTCAGACTCTTTAGTCTCATTTTAATTCAAGTTATAGTGAAGACAGGAGAGCAAATTAAAGAGAGGGTAGGACAAAATTGGGATATTTCAAATTGCATTGCCTGGCTAAATATATCAGATGTGTGTCCCTCTTAAATGTTATCTACCTCATCCATAGAGTCCAGGTCCTGGGAATTGAGGCCTGTTGGAGTTCCTGATGGGGAGTGGCTTTGCTGCACCAGGTCTGGTAGGTTCCCGTGGCCTGCGAAACCATTGCTCTCACCGTGGCCCAAGCGTTGCCTCTCATTGGTCTATAGAGAACATCCAACGTAAGTCAAAAATGTGTGAAACATTTGAGAAGTGAGAGATAATACAAGTCTTTTTTTGGAGCTAAATAATATCTAATGTGGCTGGCATTGGCGTCTCACCTCTCTCATTCTTAGGGTGCCATCCTTAGACTCATCGTTGTAGGACTCACCAAAGGACTCATCACGGCTGCTCGTGAACGACTCATTTCCCTGAACAGAGGGCCTGAGGGAGACAAATACAGGAAACTTAGGTTTAAATTTTACAGAATCACATTACAACCGAATTTTATTTCTGTGTTCATTTTATTGCCCTGATTGCTGAGGCACAGCTCTGACATAAAATTTATTTTGAGGAACAAGAGAGAACTAAAGGTTTACGCTTACATGATCCTGGGGATGTCACTGACTGACACCGTGCCATCATGCCCCACAGTACCATCCTCATCCTCGCTGCTCTCAGAGTCCTCACTGGAGGAGGAGTAGTCCGTTAGTTTAAGGGGCGGCCGGTTGATCTCATCTATTCGCAACTCCCTCAGTTCTTTAGCCAGGGCAGTCAGATCCTGAAGAAAGAGAGAGATAACTAATTAGAACAGTAACACTGCTATCTTCAGTAGCTGACAGTAGTTCAGCTGTTGATACAGTGACAATAGCTCAGTTGCTGATTTTTTTTTTCTCAATGTTACATTACTGTTATTTTTCCTCGAACCATCAGGATTCGCTAAAATGAATTGGATTATTACAATGTAACACAAGTTGGCGCCAATAGCCTCATGGGCAGTGAGCAGACATAAACGCCATTTCGCTTCTGGCGTCCCTTTCCTGATCCGATCTGAATCAGTCCGTTTGATGGTTCAAGAAAATGAACCGGTTCAAAAATGTTTCACTGATTCATCTGAGTAAGTTCCCAGAATTCCTATAGCTTTACTGAGGTTTAAAGTTTTATAACTGTGCTATAAAGCTCCAAATTTAAAGTAGTTGTCCCAACACTGGTGATTAAATTCATTAAAATGTAAAGTTCATTCTTACTCAACACAGCAGATGCACAATCTTTATTAGAGATTTGCTCAAGTAGAAGATGATTCAGTTTCTCAATTATTCTCAATGATTTGCTGAGTACTTTGGAGGTCTCATGCAAAGGTCATCTGTAATCAGTTTGCATTTGACCTGTAATCCCAGCTTTAGGCCCAACATAAGTTATAAGTTATATTAATATATAAGTTATATTAATATAACTTTAAGTTATATTAATTTTTGTCTGTTATTTTCTATGAATTTTATATTATTTTTGATAAATTATTTATATTTATTATTATTACTATTATTATTAATACTATTTTTATTGTTATTGTTTTCTTTTCCTTTTTTTTTTTTTTTTTTCTTCTCCTCAGGGTGTTTGTATATTTGGTTTTTCATGCTTGTATTAAAATGTATGTTTTTTTGCATGTACATGCTTTTGTTTATAGTTGTAGACTGTGGGTGGGTGAATAGGGTAGTGAGCTGTTGTTTGTCTGTTTAGGGTGTTTTTGTTTTTGTTTTTGTTTTTTGGTACATTACTTGAGTGTCATCTTGTATTGTTTTATGTGTGTGCTATTGGGTCCCCCTTGAAAATGAGATGAAGCATCTCAAGGGGCTTTCCCTTAATAAATTCAAATTCAAATTCAAATTCAAACATAAAAATGCCCCCTCCTGAACTTTAGTTGCTATAGAAACAACAAGGCTCCCACAAACAGCTGGGGTTATTTGCGATGGGGCGAGAGAATCCGAGCCAAGTGGGGAGAATAACACACACCCACACATAGAGTCCATTGACAAAGCCACTGGCAATCCAGCTTGGTGAGAAAGTTGAGAGGGTGAAAGAGGACAAGCTTTTCTCAAGTCAGCGTTGCTATTGAGATTAGCAGGCAAGAATTCCCACAGTCCTCTGCCAAGCAACCTTTAGACTGAGAGGGACTGAGAGAAAGATGGACGGGAATGTTACCAACCCTTACTCTGGCTTTCCAGCCCTGATTGAGGTTCAGGTGACAAGACAGATAAAGAACAGTGGAGAGAGAGAAAACACAGGAGAGACGTGCAGAAAGAGCTTTGGAACTGGTTAATACAGATTGTAATTCAGCTAATTATGTAGACAGCTCTAGCCCTTTGTTCAAACATTCATCACGCCTCAAGAGAAGTTTCCTCAAGTAAGGACTTGGGTTGTCCAAGCCAAAATAGCTCACAGAGAAATAAACCTGCCATAAAAAAACAAAACAAATGTAGTAAAATAAAAAATAAAAAAATAGGGGGTGGTTTTTCATGCAAATGTAGGAAAGCATAGCGCTGGCAATGTCAATGTCAAGGGCGTGATTCCCTGGCAATGCATAAGCTAATAAATTGCATATCTTTTATGCATTTGGCAGGTGCTTTTATAGAAATTGACTTCCATTGCATTTATGTAGATATATTTTACATAATTTTTAAGTAGTTGTAGGTGTAATTTTAGTTTATCTAAAATTATACTAATAATTAATATTAATAAAATTGATAGTTATTCCAAACAAAGTCTAATTTTAAATATCAGTTTTGGCCAAGTGTGCTCAAAGTTTCAGCCAAGAATTTTCATTTCAGTGTATCACTTATCTAAAAGCTTTGAGTGTTCACAAGTGGAAAACTGGCAGAGAGGACAGTCTGAACAATGCAACCAGTGGGACATTTGGCCTCCAACCGTAAAACAGCATCTGCGTCTGAAGGTTGTTTAGTCTAGAACTGTGTTTGGAGGTCACATCTACATCCAAAGAGAACTAAAAGCACCTTCAAGCAAATGCTAGATAAAAATGAGGTGACAAAGTAGGTTCAAATAGTAGTGTACTGTCCATATCGAGAAATGAAGAATGGCCAGATCATATTTAAGGGCTATTGGGATGCATCTTACCACAGGTCGACCAGGTTTGTTCAACTCTCTGCTTTCTTCCTGAATGGGTTTGGAAGTCTCCTGTAATGCCACTGGAGATCCTTCTGATTTACCAGACCCTGGAAAACAACATAACACATGTTTGAGATTAAAGGACATCATATGTAAAAGTTTAAGAAAAACCCACACCGATCGACCCTTATTCTGATTATTGGTGAGGAGATGTAAAAGACAACTTGTTCTCAAACAGAATGAAAACTCTGAGATTGCTGGCATTATTGTAAACAAAAATATACAAAAGGTGGACCCTACCTATCTTTACAGCACCTAGAAATACGCCTACTAGATTGGACTAAAAACTCAAATAGGCAAACAATGTATCCACCATGTCATACCATACATCCACTTCACTCTCTGGAGGACGAGCGCAGTACTGCACATCTGACATGGTGAACAGAGTGGAACTGCCCAGCAAAAACAACCAGAATGAAGTCTGAACGAGTGCCAGCTCCTCCAGTCCCTTGGAGACTGTCAGACTGAGGCATTCTGGGAGGGCCACGTCTGCACCAGTCACTCACAACACAACATGAACACCCACACTGGCTTGTAACAAAAGGTTTGCTCATGGGGAGCCATGTTTAAATCAGGCCTGGATCAAGTCCTGATCCTTTCTATCCCCCAATTACCTGTCTGCCTCTACTGTCCTGTAAATAAAAGCTAGAAAACGCCTTTCTTTTGGATGGTGTTGTGCAGTGGTTAAACCTCAAGGCTGCTTTCCAGAAGGTTTCGGGTTTGATCCCTCAAAACATGAATTAATCACCATGTAACTTACTCCAGAAGGATTGTCCCAGTAAAAACATTGTGGCGTCAATGTTGTGTGAGATGTTCACTGAAAAGATTTCTGGAATTATAGAATTGTATTCTAGAATTGTTTTGTCCTCATTACAGAAACTCAAGATGACTCAAGACACAGCATTCTCACCTTTGGGCTGGTTCCTCTCACTGGATCCAGGCTGCGAGCCGCCCTGAGAGCTGGGTGTGCTGGAGCTGGATGAGCTGTTACTGCTGTTTCTCTGCAGAGCCACATCCAGTGACAACTCTGTCCTCCTCAGGTCTGGATTACTGCAGAGTTCAAGATACAGTCAGTGCTTCAATATACCAACAGAGAGCAACGCCTCCAGCATGTGATCTGACTGAGAGCCGAGTTGAGCTGACCTGGTGCGGATGAGCTGGGAGGCCGCTCGGCCCCCTCCACCAGACTCCCCGTTCCCAGGAGAGTTCTTCCTCACCAGAGCAGGGGAGATAGAAGTGGTCCGCTGAGGCACCTGGGTAGTACCGCACAACTTTAATCAAACACACAAATGACCAAACGTCAGAGACGAGGGATCATAGCGTGAGCACAACAATCAGTTCTCTTGAATAACAAAGATATACTGCATATTTTATTAATAGTCTTTGAATCATTTATTTACTACAAAGTCTTGTAATTTAAACATTCAAACTACTTATTTTTTATTTTTTGAAAAAGTAATAGTTTTGTTCAGAAAGGACACACTTCTTCGTCAGAGGAATAAATTACATTTTAAAATAATAGAAAACAATATATTTGAAATTGCAATAATATTTTATATTACTGTTATGACTATAATTTTTAAATCAAACAAATGCACCCCTGGTGAGCATAAGAGACGTCTTTCAAAAACATTTTTTTAAAAAAAATCATACCGACCCCAAACTTCTGAAATGTTTGAAGTATTTGTCAAAAATATTATCAAAAGTTCTCTCTTCAGGTGTGAAGCCTTGAAAAAAGGAAAAAGTAAAGCTCATCTTTAAAGTACATTACTGTATAATTCTGACCTTGGGAGGAACGTCTTCTTCCATTAGCCAGGGGGAACTGCGGTCAGGCTTTTCCTCACGGCTGGCCATGCGAGGGGCTGGAGGGGGCATCTCTGAAGTCGGGTCAGAGTTCTGCCGTGGCATCTCTGGCCGATGGGACACCAGGCTCTCCTGAAAGGCTGAAACGCCCTTGGCAGATTGATCATGCAAGGACTGAGAGACTGACAGAGAGGAGCTATGGGATCTCACTGGAACCAAATGAGCCATCTAAGAAGAGGAAGAAAGAATTAAGTGCTTAGATCAGGATTCTGACACTTTCACCAACGAATTTTCATGACCTTTCCAGTCATTGGTGATTACAGGATAAGGATGTTTTAGAAATTATTTTATAAGGAATTATCATTTGCTGGGTAGACTTCCATGTGTGTTCCATGTGTACCTTTGAATAAGAACATTTATTTATACTTATTAGATGTCTCCAATAACACCCCTAAAGGACAGAATGATGTTTCACGCTGGCTTCTGAACATGTTTTATAATAAATTAATTAGGGATGCACAATATTAAATTCTGCATAATAACCCGACAATTATTTTCATATTATGGTCAACAAATGTCCAATATTAAAATTTAATCTTTTTAAATGCTGCAAGTGAATTTATGCATCACAACAGTATGAAAAAAAATGGATATTCTTTTTAGAGTCTTTTTATCTTTTACTAAAGATAACAGAAAAATAATAACTTTACTAAAAATAAATAACTAAATAACTGATACAGTACTGATATACTGAGCAATAAGAATTAATGCTTTGAACAAAAAACTACATGCTGTACCTGAGGCTCCACAGGGCGGTGCATAGGAGGGGTCCGTGCCGGCTGCATACCCCCAGTGCTAAAGGACTCTGAGCGTGGCGGAAGGGAAGGGTCGGAGATACGGTTAGCCACTTTATGCTGCAGGGCAGGAGAACTCTGGCGGTTCAGTTTAGAGCGCTCCTCAACCTTCATGAATAATAAAAATTCACATAAGAATAGGCCAAACAAAAAACTCAGCCACCACCAACCAAACAAGCAAAAACTAGCAAGGCCCTGCAAAATGCTCCAGAAAAGACATGTTTGGGAAATTCACCAGCAAACACTAAAGTTAACCAGTTGAAACTATCACACCATCTGAAAGAGAAAAGCAATCTATTCAGCTAGAAGCTGAATTAGCCATTGCATGTTGATCGGGTCATTCATACAACAATCGTTAGAGCAGACCAGCACCTTCTACAAGCAGAGAGACTGAAGACCTTTGAGAGGTGAAAGGATAGAAAGTATTTCAGTGGGTAAAGAATCTGCTTTGGCAATAGAAAAAGCCAATATATGAGACACTGCTTGACAAATAGATTAAAGGATTTCAGTTTCAGTCTAATTTCTAAGAAAGTCATCAAGGTTATCAGTGCAGTTTATATAAACCCATATCTATATTTATGAGATAACTAGTAGACTTTCAGTGTCTCACAACTTGAGGGCTTCTTGTTTGCACCAACAGATCTTTTCAAAGAACTAGACAGACACTGGTTAACCATCTCGGTGTCTCAGAATTGCAGATTCCTATCGGGGAAGAAGATTGTCAAATTCAAAAAGAAATGAGTGGTTAGTGTGGAGATGGATGGCATATTGCTCGGAGATATGATATGTCTAGAGTCCTAATTAAGGTTATTTAAAGGCATTCTAAATGGCAACTATATGACCCATCGTTGGTGTCTAAAAGAACTGGTTACATTGGTTGAGAAGCTAGTTTTGTAGCAATATGAGAAAAGAAATTTGTCTGTTTTCAGTGAACATGAAACTGCTACGGGACATGATACAAGCACAGCCAATAAGAGGAAATTTGTTTTTTAATATACAGTAGAGTGCTGCAGGAATGAGTCTTAACCTGGAAATGAGATGTTCCAGAAGTCAATGTTTTTTTAAAAAAAAACACAAGGTCAAAATATTTTCACATTTTATTCTGTTCATAAAAGTTGTTCATTTGTGAAGATTATCTTGAACAAAACATACAAGAATTAGCCAAAGATCTTGTTTTCTATTTAATTATTTTTCTTATTAAATCCTCTTAGCTTTTCTGTTGAGGGAACCAGAGTTATGCTAATGTTCATGTTTGCCTACAAAAATGACGTCTTTCATACAGCACTTATGTGGACTTGGAATAAAGACTAATGCGATTTTGCTCACTAGGCAATCTACTGTGGCTTTGTGCTTATTGTGGCTAGTTAGGACATGGTGTAGAGAAACAAAATTCATGGAACTCATTCAGCTTTCCAGGAGTACTTCTAGAAATCTGAACACTTCCCAATACATAGAAAATTCAATGGAATATTTTTTTACATTAAACCTTTAGTTTTCAACATTTCCCAAAAGTGGTTTGATTTAAATGATTTGAGGAGTTTAGCACATGCCACCTTGCAAGAGAAAAAGAGGAGCTCCGACACCAAAGGGCAATGCACCCAGAAGCACCCAGCAATGGGCTTAACTGATTATGAAGGCTTACACCAACACGGAGGGGATCCAGTCGGGGTGGTGGGCCATCAGAATCAGGAGGATCAGGGGCAAACTAATGACAAAGGGGCTTTTCATGATGTCACTGATGAGTAAGAGCCAGTAAAATAGGAATAGGAGGAATGGGGACACGTAGAGTACTGATAGAATAAGTGGTTAACAGGTCTACTTAATGGTCAGTTGCATAATGTACATATATAGATTTTAGAATAGCATTCATTAACTAAAAAAAATGTGCCATTACGTGACTTTTATTTTGAGGATTAAGAAAACAAATCAGAAACAATCTAAGAACAGCTATTTACATCTATTCACACCTATTTACAAAGATCGCAGACCACCTCATTTGACGAAGGGCCTGATCGTCATCATGTTGGTGGGGGAGGACGGGGAGCCTATGGGGGATGAATTGGGGCTGGCCAAGGAGCTGCGACGGCTACCTGGGGATGGCGACCTTGAGGAGGCTGGGCTTGCTCTGGGTGTGCTTCGAGGAGAGAGCCCCATCCAGTGCATTACAGAGTGGAGCGGTGAGGCCATATCGGAATTTTTATGGGATTTAGGGCGAACAATATAAAAGCCCTCGCGTCCACAAGATTTGGAGCGCCAGATGGGCTGGTTAAAACTCTGCCTGAGCAACTCCGCCGAAGCGAATGAAGACAGGTCCAGAGCAGAAGTGCAGCGATTCACACGAAATGGATCGTGTGAACTGAACGATGCGAGAGGCACGGACCACTCCCATTGCGGCACCGTCAAGAGGTTCTTGGACGACACTGAGTTTGAACGATGACCTTTGTTCATCATCTCTCGGAGCGAGTGCTCCGGGGCTGACTGGGACAGTAAGCTGTCCTCATCGAGGTCCAGACCCTCCTGGTTAATGGCGATTTGTGGGAGAAACTCATCTACATCTAGTCTACGGCATGGTGAAAGCTTCAAATCTGAGGCCGAGGCCAGGTTCTCTGAACTAACCGCTTTAGTGATCACTGGGTTGGGCTTGCGTCCACGGGCCTCCTGCCTGGCCTTTTGGAAGGCCCTAAGCTGTTGCACCTGCTGGCTAATGTTTTCTCGACTCTTTTGCTGTCCTGAGACATGGAAGCTGGGCTGCTGCTGCTCCTGCTTCTTGTGATGTAAATGCTTCGTGACCTGTTCTCTAATAGGGGGAAGCATTCTAGTGGGGTCTGAGGGGCTCCGGTGGGGAACGTGGCGCTGACGGGATGGGGATGAGGAGGATGAGGAAGGCTTGTTGATGGGTTGGATCAGTTTCAAGGGCCAGACCTGAAACATTGAGTCAAGAGTTTTTTGTTAAACACAGTTAAGTTGGTTAAAAAAAACATCTGGGCCAAGTGCATACTACAAGACTGAAACTCATATAGCCTTTTACACGGAGGTCTCAGAAAGTCTCACCAACATGTCGCCAAAGATATTCCAGTTCCATGTTTGTGGACAAGAATCAAGTGTAGTGTTAAAGGTGCATTCAGTAGTTCTTTAGCTAGAGTTAGTGTTGCTATTCTTTGTGTACTTTAGTTACTAAAACCACAATACTGTTAGACACTGCACTGCCATCTATCAAGTGGCTCAGCATGATCACCTCTTCTGAGTTTTATGTAAATTACACTGAATTTATTATTGCGTAAACTACTTATCCCCTGGTTTTACAGACAAGGCTTAAGCCTAGTCATAGATTAAATGTAAGTCTGAATTGTTTCAATTGAAATACACTTGGACTGACTGATCTTAAAACATATCAGTGCCTTTGCTTTGTCTCAAAATGCACACACCAGTAATGTTTTTTTCCAAAGGCACGTTTATAAAAATTACTTAAATGTCCTAATTGAACTATGACCTAATCAGAGATTTTCTCTGTCATCCAATCTTTCCATGTTGTGAATGTCTTGCCAACATTTATGCTAGCTTTTTTCATCCATGTCAGTCTTTCTGTCTTCAGACCTTCACTTCTTTGGCCATATAGTTACTGATTCTTCCATTTTCTCCACTGGTAAAGCATGATATGTGTGTTACATTGTCTAAGTTTTGTTGTTCACATCACCAAACAATGCCAACGAGCATGAGCATTCTGTCTGACAAGTAAAACACAGTGGATCATGAGTGGGGTGAACTGCACCAAACATAATTAATCTCGTTTGAAAGACAACTATTTTGAGTACAACTCCTCAGTGTTCACAAAAACATCATTTATTTCTTAAATCTGTAAAAAAAAAAAAAAAATATGTGTGTGTGTATATATATATATATATATATATATATATATATTTTTTTTTTTTTTTTTTTTTTAATTAGCACTAAACTATTGAATGCACCTTTAAATGTGTGCTTTTGTGTGAAAAGAAATTTTGAGATCTGTGATCACTAATGTATGCAACAACCTTTTGTTTTGTAGTGTGCGCTTGGCCTAGTGAAGCAAAGACAAAACCAGAACACTGTGGCAAATTTAGTTCAAAATAAAGAGTCCAGATTGCTTCACAAAGACATTAAATACTGTTTCCTTCAGTTATATATAGTGTTCTAAATGGACTGTGGTGGTCATTTTGCTGACATGCTAGGATAAAACAAGAGAGTTAATCTGCCCAGTTTCATTTTGCTGACTCAGCATCAAGTATTGTTGGACTTTCAGTAAAAGTTTCCAGGCTGGTGACCCTGAAAAATGTGCTGGAAAACATTTCTGCAGCGTAATACAGTGTCCTAACCAGATGCAATGTGTTTCCAGTGACAAGCGATTCATCTGTCTGCACAGAATGTGTAACAGAGTACGATGTGAAGCCAATCAGAAAACATTTGATGTTACATGTACAGTTATTAGCATTAGGATTTTGGACAAATCAGATTTCACTGTGGGGCTAGAGAGTGTGCCCTGGTACTCGTTGCTTATCATGGTCACAGCTGGTCAGGACAAAACAAAACTGGTTTGCTTTTCACATCATCCTTGGAGTAAGGTAACACTGCGATGCAGGAAAAAAGGACAAATTCAGTCTAATTTCAGTTTTGCTCACCTCTTTGGCCCAGGCAGGTTTATCGCTTGGGTTGACTGGATCTTTGTAATGATAGAGTTGCTTCTTCTCTGCAGGTCTGGAGTCTTGTTGTTGTTGTTGCTGCTGCTGCTGCTGCTGTTGTTGGAGAGAGACAAGGTAAGCCCTCTCTTGCTGAAGCTGTCGCTGCAATCTTTCTGCCTGTCTCTGTTCCTCCAGCTGTTTACGTTTATACTCCTGAAGACACAGAGAGATTATGATGGTTAAAAAAAAAAAAAAAAAAAAAAACTTTTGTAAAACATCAACGAGGGCCATGCAATTGCAAAGACTTAAACACAGTACCACAAAAGCACAATGACCGTACACTGGCACAAATACACAATCAAAACATGCATGTGCTGGATCAATTATATGTAGCTCAAGACAAATAGGAGGATACAAATCCATGCCAGGCATAGTTCTGCCTCAATGGCAGAAATCTGGGATGGTGCTACAGATGGAAATAAGACGCAAGTACCACTCTTCTGTAAAAAGGTACATTAGAAGCTCAAGAATGGAGCTACCGGGAACATAAAATCCTCAAGTGCAGTTTTTCACTCTTTTATCATTCTCTTTTCTCCTTTGTCTCCCTAGTGGGCTTCAGTGGAAAGCACATTTTATTGCATCGTTCTGGCCTGCTCTAAACTTCAAAACTCCCAAGAGCAAAGAAAGAAAAGAAAGACATGCTAAGGTCCACATCTCTCCCAGTTTCACATAAAAAACACCATACATAAATAACTTTTGTTGTCTGTATTGTTTAGACAGTCTATATGCTGGCATTGATATAATGTGTAGTGTAGATGAATATATCATCATGAATATACATGATATATTGTACATAAATGTTATAACATTAAAATCTATCTCTATACAGTGTCATATGCAGTTGCCATATACTGTACAAACAGTAGCAGAGTAGTTAGCACAGTTGTGTTCCTAACAGTTGGAGTCATGCTGCTCAGATGGGTAATTCAGGTTCAAGTCCAGCTTACAACATAACTTATCTCTCTCCTCTCAATATGTCCCCACTGTCACCAAATCAAAAACTACATTCTTGTTCTTTTAACTGGTATTAATTCTCATATTTTACAAGCACAAGCAAAAATAAAGCAAAAACGGCACTTAATTTTAATACTTCAAAGCAAAATAAAACACAATTGTGATTCTGCATGCACGAAAGGAGGCCAAAAGATTAACAGAGAGATATGGGTCAGCGCTGAAGCGGGTCGGGGGAGGAGGGACAGGGTTCAGGGGTACAGCAAGGCGAGTGTCTTCTCTCTGTTACCAGTAGGAGCGCCTGCTCTTGCAAAAGCTGTTGCTGCAGGATCTCGAGCTGTCTCTGTTCCTCCTCCAACTGACGACGGATATACTCCTACAGACCAGTCGCGACGCAAGAGACAGAAAGACAGGAAAAAACAGAAGAGCGAGTTTATCACAGTTTGTACAGGATTTGGAGTGGAAGTGTGACAGGAGAAGACCACAGAAGATGAATAAGTGTGAGATGGGTAGAACAGCAAAATGACAGAACAAGAGCTATCCAACTAGAACCATAGAAAAATAGAATTATAGCTAGTTAGCTAGAATGACAGCTGTTAGAATGATAGCTAGCTATATAGAAAGACAAAATCACAACTAGAACAACAGAGAGAGAACAATAGCTAGTTAGATAGAACCATAGACTCAACAATAGCTAGCTAAACATAGAGCCATAGATACAACTCTATATAGAACAACAGCTAGTTAGATAGAATGCCAGCTAGCTAGCGAGATAAAATGATAGAACAATAGCTAACTTGCTATAACCACAGATTGGAAAAAGATGCCTAGATAGATAAAATGATAGATAGAACAATAGCAAGAATGACAGCTGGATAGAAAGATAGCTAACTAAACTGAAACATAGCTAGGTATAACAATAGCTACCCTGTTGA
This sequence comes from Tor tambroides, assembly GCA_021397915.2. Taxonomy (NCBI): domain Eukaryota; kingdom Metazoa; phylum Chordata; class Actinopteri; order Cypriniformes; family Cyprinidae; genus Tor; species Tor tambroides. The sequence continues at coordinate 17,828 of JAFVLL020025796.1, read as the reverse complement.
AAAAACCAGCATATGCTTGTTAGGTATGTTTTGAAGCATGGCTGATGGTTTGAGCTGGTCCTTTGCTGGTCATGAGCTGGTTTAAGCTGGTTATTAGCTGGTACCTAAGCAACTAGAGCTCCTGCTCAGGACCAGCTTAAACAAGCTAAGGACCAGCTTAAACCAGCTCAAACCAGCAGTCATGCTTCAAAACATACCTAACAAGCATATGCTGGATTTTTCAACAGGGTAGCCAGCTAGAACCATGACGAAAGCTAGCTAACTGAAACAGTAGCTAGAACAATAGCAAGCAAGCTAGCTAGCTAGAACCATAATCTGAAAAAACAGCTAGTTAAATAAAACCATAGTAAGAATGATAGCAAGACAGAATAATAGCTAGTTAGATAGAACGATAGCTAGTTAAGAAGAATTACCCTTATGAAAATTAACCATGGTTTTATTATAGTAAAAGTGTTGTAACCATTTTTTTGATGTATAACCACAGTTTTTTGGTTTTACTTGTAGTGGTTAATTTTCCTAAAGAGATAGCTAGCTAGCTCGACTTAACAATAGATAGAAAAATGATAGCTGCCTAGATAGAATGATAACATGATTGTCATAATAAGAAAGAAAGAAAGAAAGAAAGAAAGAAAGAAAGAAAGAAAGAAAGAAAGAAAGAAAAAGATATTTTTAGCCAGAGAAAAGTTGTTGTGGGGAAAAAAAAAAAGAGCGAAAAAAATGAAGTGAAAGATCAGGTACACAATTTAATGAAGCGGTGTAGACCTGTTGAATGCGTGAGAGAGAAGAGAAAGAACAGAGCTGATAGTGTGATGAGCGAAGAGCGGGTGTAAATGTGTGAAGAGAAAGAAAGAGCACACTGGGAATTTGCACATCAGCACACCTGAAACAGCGTGCCTGAGAGAACAAAATAGGTGGGAGAGGATACTAATAGTGAGAGCAGAGAGAGGGGAGTGTAATCGCTGTGTTCTCAAGAGCAACTGTGAGATGATGATGATGATGGAAAAACCTTCTCAGCGCGAGCGGTGTGTGAACAAGAGCGCGGGTCAGAGCTCTGGAAAACAGCGACCATTAACAGAGCCATTCTTAGAAATGTACCGACAGCTCTGCGAGGTAATTAACCTCACCCACACGAATGAAAGAGATATTCTCTTCTATTTATCAAGTCAGTGACTCAGCCTTCCCTTCATACATCATGAGATGTGTGGGGGAATGGTTCAAGGTCATGTGGCCTCACACACACATCTCAGTTAAGGATGTTAGATGGTCAATCTTCCTGGAGCAGATAAAGAGAAAAGCAGGAGTGCTGTGCGCTCATTTCCCGTGTCTTATCTGGCTCTCCACAGAACCTCTTCGTTACGGAGCCGTTCGCAGGGTTACTTTAACAACAATTAACTTCCATTAATTGAGTGTGTAGTTGGTTTCCAGCTGTGTCATCGGAGCAGTGCCGTGTGTGTACCTGCTCCCTTTCGGCCTGTCTCCTCTCTTCCTCTCGACGGAGCTGCTCCTCATAGCGATGCCTCTGCTCCCTCTCCTGCTGCTTCCTGAGCTCACGCTCACGCCGCTGTTGCTGTGAGACGCACACACACAATCATGCAGCTGAATAACCTGTTGAGTGTAGAAGCATTTTTCCTTCCATGTCCTCTGGTTTCATGTGCAGCGAGACTCCAGTAAAACTCAACTGGAGCATGTCGTTTGTTAATCTGTGATGCTATTGGGATGTAAAATGGACAATTCAGCCAGACCAGCTGATGTCCCCCATTATCCACATCAGTAGGTTAGAGCTGGGTGATATGGCAAAAATCTATATAAATACTTTAATATTTATCAGCCTTTTGATTTCAGTACATCTCAATATTTATATATTTACTCTGAAAGGGTAGAGGCAGTACGATGGAGTTTTATTTTAGTAAATAATACTGTAACTTTTATTTCATTTTTTTCATTCATAGTCATTTTATTAAGCATTTGTAAAATATTTATTAAATTTTATATATATTTGGGTTTAATTTACTTCTATTTCAGTTCTAGTTTTTATTTTCATTTAGTAATGCTAGTGTTCCTAATTCTAATCTTATTTCAGTTAGTTGCCATGGCAACATTTCTACTTTTCATTTAGTTTAAGATTTTTTTTCTAATATTTCATTTCAGCTTTTTAAACTAACACAACTTTTTATATACCTAAGTTTTAGTTAACGATAATAACCAGAGTATGTTTAATTCTTTTAATTTATAAGCACAGATAAAATGTACAGTCTAATTTTATATATAAATGTTACAAAAAAATTTAATATATGAAAAATTATTAAACATTTGAGCAACAAATGAAGCACAAAGTTTGATTCATTGAAACTGTAAGTTTGAGTAATTTACGTAAATCAATTCAAACAGACTAAGTCAAACACGTTTTCGCTACACAATAGCCAATTTTTTATAACCATTATTTTTAGTATTAAGAATTATTTACAGCATTAGTTACAGTATTTAAGATTCGTAATGGCCAAACAAAAAAGTGCATTAAAATCACTGTAATAGTCACAATATTGTTTAATAAAACCAGCAAAATCACTGTGGATATTCTGCGATTATATAATATATTACCCTACATAATATATTACTCTAAGCCCTAGTAGTCATATTCCAAGAATAGACTTCACACAAAACTAGCTTATCATTAGCATGCTGAATTTCCTGCTTCCCACAATGCACTGTTCCTTAAAATAACCCTTGGCCTCAAGCTACGCTGAGCCTGGTGTTAAAGTCATCACTCGCTGTAGGAGAGGAATTCTGGTCTGCGTATGTGTGTAACTGCTAATCTGGATGTTCTCTACATAAATACTAAAGATCTCTTACAGATCTAAGTGAGCAAATGCAGAGAGCCTTTATTACATTAAGAAAAGTTCCCTTCATATGAGCTCAGAGCAGCTGAAGTTATGCCATGAGACTGCAGCTGGTGTAAACCTTGGCAGTTATGGTAAACACACTGTGGCTTGCACACACACACACACACACACACGATGACGTACCTCTTCTAATCGGCGCCTCTGTTCTTTTTGTTCCTCAATGCGTTTCTGTCTCTCTGCCAGTAGTTGGTGCTTGTGTCCCTCGTTCTGCTGTTGTTCCAGCTGATGTCTGCGCTGGGCCTCTGATCGTTCTTTATTGGCCAGCTGCAGCCGTAGGAAATCCCGCCTCAGAGTGGACTCTCCGGGTATGTTAATGATGGAGCTGTATAGAAATGGATGAATGAATGAATCACTTTGTCTCATATACCCACATCCACACATCCAGTACAACCCCCAACACCTCATGCGGAATGTACCTGGGTTCTCCCATGTTGTGCTCCTCCTCCTCCTCCTCTTCACTCCCGCTGTACTCGTACTCTGTCTCATCTGCAGGTGTGAAAATGTCCAGCAGTCACATTTCAGACATGCAAAACCCTCCCAGATGGGATCCCTGTCAGGTACCTTGACATTCTGTGTCCTTAAAGCATCTGTCTGCTTTTAAAGTGCCAATATTCTATGATTTTGTAGCTTTTCCCTGAAGTGCACTTATGATGTTCAAGGATTCTAGCACCAGTCACAAATATAATTTAGTTTTTAATGACTATTTTTTTTACCCTCTCTCTCTGACACTTAAAATTACACAAGCTGTACTATCGTACCTTTAAGAGACAAGCCGTATTTAATAGAATATCTGACAAGTGGCACTTACAGCAAAGAAATGTAGCACAAACACTTCTTTTTTTTATATAGTTTTTATAAAATATAGTTGTTAAAAATGAGGACAAAAATTATTTGAACACTTACTGGTTGTGTCTAAATATATTTGTTAATAATTACTGTAAAATTTGATATAATATACTTTGTTTAATATTTTGTTTTATATTTTCTTTGTGAATAAAGTTTGTGGAAAAGTCAAAATATGTTTTGGGGCCGTTGTATACATTAGCATTCAAAAGTTTGGAGTCCGTAAGAATTCTAAATGTTTTTGAAAGAACCAAGGCTCTATCTATCTGATCAAAAATAGAACATAAACCGTAATATTATAAAATATTATTATAATTTAAAATACCTTTTCTGTTTTATATTTTGTAAAATGATATGATGGCAAAGCTGAATTTTCAGCAGCCATTACTCCAGTCTTCAGTGTCACATGAACCTTCAGAAATCATTCTAATGTGTTAATTTGCTGCTCAAGAAGCATTTCTTATTATTATCATAGTTGAAAACACTACAATGTGATACTTCTTTCAGGGTTTATGATGAATAGAAAGTAAGTGACATTTTTTAAAAATACAGTTCTATAACAATAAATGTTTTACTGTCACTTTTGTTCAATTTATTAATTTCTTTAAACTGTAGTGTGTATATATATTTGTAATATTTAAAAATACAAACATTCACTGATTTACTAAAATGCTTTGGTTTAGGTCTAAATTTTTCTCATAACCCTCTTCTTAATATCATTTATAACTGCATAGCAACATCCTTCATTTTCAACCTTTATTTTGAGAATACATCAAAATGGCCATTTGGAGAAGAGCAATACTGCTAAACTCTTATGTAATATAACTTCAGGCAGCAATTTATAGGGGCTATATGGGGGAAAAAGACAAGCCAAATGGAAAATGGGGAATGGAGGTCATGTGTTATGTGATAAATGCTAAATGTCAGCAGAGATAGAGCATCTGGTGAGGGCATTTTCCCAGCTGTGTGCTGCACATGGCTGTTCCATCTTCATGGTTGCTCATTTGTTTTAGTGTGTTCAACAAAGTGTGTAAAGACGAAACGGGGCATATCTGTTAATACATAAAGCTGATCAGGTTGCTCACCTTTCTCGCCTCTCTTCTTCTTGGTGCGGTCGATGTGGTCCTTGAGCTGAATGCGGATCTGTCTCTCGTTGGGCAGCTCTCGGATAAAGGGATGTTTGAGGAGCTGCTCTGTGCTGGGCCTCTGGTTGTGGTTTTTCACCAGAGAGCTCTCAATGAATGACTGGAACTTTTTAGACCTGCAGATATAAGGAAGAGCTTGAGGGAAACGCTGCGGGCTTATCTCTCTCTCTATTTTTGGCTTCTTGTTTTGTCAAGCTGTCTGGCAAGTGAGAGTTTGTTTACAAGTTCAGGAATCATGTACTTATCAGTTGCCGTTAACAAGCAGAAACCTGTATGTCTAGTGTGACAAGCAACCTTTCTCAAGGCGTTTGCACTCAAATGGGCTGACATACCGAATGAAGATCACATGTGACGGATGAAGTGAACAGTGAATAAGTGTTCAGGACTTTCTGATTACAAGTAGATGAGACAGAGTGCTTGGGAGATCTTGTTTGGTCTCACAGAAGCTCTGGACTGGGGGTCTGTCTTTGTGACCTTTGTGAACAAAGAGAGGGGCACTCACCACTTCTTGGACTTGAGCCTGGGAGCCGGGTTTCTAGGGATCAGAAACAGGGCTCTCATTGGGTGCATATCACAAAGGGCTGTGGGGGGAGAGAGGAGAATGTTAACACTGGATGTGTTGTGCTGTCCAGAACCGTCCAGCAGATCTCAGCCTAGCTTTTAGAAATAGACAGGACACAATATCCAGTAGAGTTTGTTTATGTGCCAAAACATAAAATCAGATTGCATATTTCTGTTTATTATCTCTTGAATGCTTCATTCTGATTGGACAGTGATCAGGACCATGACAAGAAGCAATATATTTATGGCTTCTATATAAATATCCCTTACATATAATAAAGACCTGCTCTTGTCAGAAAGCACTTTTATTATGTATTGCACTCACAATGACACCCATTCAAAATGTGCACAGAAAGCTAGGTACTAAAGGCTTTATTCACACTGCAGTTAAACATGGCTCAAATTGGATTTTCCCCCCTTACATGTGACACCAGTCGTGTGCTTGATTTACCCTTGGGGTGAAAAACGCAAAGCAAACCAAAGAAAAGCAAAGCACAAAACAAAAAACACAAAGTAAAGCACTAAACGAAACGAAAAAACAAAAAACAAAACAGAAAACAAAACAAAACAAAAAACTAAATAAAATAAATAAAAACAACAAAAAATAATCAAATTAAATAAATAAAACAAAATAAAAACCATTTATACATTTCCAAAACCATTTAAACTATACATACATTAGCAATCAAATATTGAGACACTTATTTAAACAGTGACAACGGACGTCACAATGCAAATTCTAATACTTAAATTGAGTGCATAAATTCATATTAAATTATATGATGGTATTTGTTGATGATGTTAGGATGAATATTCCAGGGTGGGGTGTTTTACACATCTTTGTCAGTTTCGCAGCATTTCCTGTTCAGACAAGTGCATGATATGAGCCATATTTAAAAATCGTGTGAACACTTGTCAAAGCAGGTAGTTCTGGTAATATATTCTGTAAATGCTTTCTTGAACTGACACTAAAATACATCTATTTCTCAAATGCGCTGCATTAGTTTTCAGCATGCCTCAATATAAAACCGCTCACGAACAATATCAAGCATCAACAAGAGGTTAAAAACTCAATTTTCAACATGTTTGTGAAGTCCAACAGCTCGCTTTCAACAAATCAACCAAATATGAAGCTAATACCAATTCTGGAACAGGATTGTGCAGCTTGAATAGACGCAGATGGCAAGTATCAGACTACATGGGCAGGTGCGAGCGAGTTCTCAGCACAGAATGGTCGCGGTTTGAGGGTACGATGTCTTTCAGCCTGGCAGCAGGGATGGCAAGCTCATTCCAAATTAGAGGACAGTCGAGCTTAGTGAGTTTGACCAGCAATGTCACTTTTGGACACAGATCTGTTGCTACATACCGAGGGCCAATATGCCAGTGCCAACAAAAATGCATGCACAAACACACACACATTTCCATTTGTTGTCAGCAGTCACAACGGTGAGTCATCTCTCCAATGGACTACATTAAAAAAAAAGGCAGATTTGTCCTCAAGTGCACTGCCCAGCAGCTTTCTGTCCCCTGGCCAAGGCAGTACCACCTTGCCAGGGCACCTTCCTACAGGATTATTCCCCTCTCCAGCCAGGACAAGATCACTACAGTCTGCCTGCCCTTTTGCCTATCCGTCACTGCTCAGCCATCTGTGAGACAGCCTTCCACTGAGAGCGGCTCACGTGGCTTGTCCAGACTCTGACCGCGAGGACGGTCTTATATATCTAACAGATGCAAGGAAGAGGTCTGTGACACTCACATATGTTTCAGCCAATGTCATAATGCAACGCGACTCAACATACGGCAACTTTTTATATGCGTTGGCTTGCATCCATCAAGTTTCAAAATGAAGGTACATTTATTTGCAAAATATTTAAATTCAGTGTAGGCACTGCTTCGGGGTTATTTAATACATTTTTTGTTAAACTTCCACAAAGTGAGGATTCTGCTTTGATGACCTTGAAAAATGAAGTAGCCCTGTACTGATGTAACTTTGGATGGTGTATACCTTTTCCATGAAAACATAAATCCCAATATACACAAAGCAGTGAACCACTTTACTCACGTGGAGCTCCTTCGGCCATCTCAATGGCTGTGATTCCCAATGACCACAGGTCACTCTGAAACACAAGAGAGGAAACTTCACATGAGATGGGACACAAAAACTTAAGACATCAGACAAGTTAAGAGATATTAGATAAACTATTACCAAACATAAAATTAACCTAGTAAAAAAAAGTTTGTATGCCCCTTGAAATGGTGTAAAATTGGTCTGTCCCATCTAAGAGGTCTTGATCTTCTTGAATGTAAATAACCAACAGAAGAATTCAAACAAGAAATGTAATTTTTAAAATTATAAAAAAAAATATATATTTTTTTTTTTTGCAGTGAGAATATTTTAATTATAATCTAATAATCTAATTTTAATTACCGACAACACTAAAATACAATAAAAACATAACACAAAAGAAAAGGAAACAAAATACAAAATGAGACAAAACTGGACCTAGATACAAATCTAATTAATACAAGTCCACATACCGTATTAGCACTCTGTTTTAAAATACTGAGTCATTGAAAAGGTCCTACAGAAGGAAGATGTAAGCATGTCTGTCTGTCTGAGTGTGTAGTAAAATAATATCCTTAACAGCGCACACAATTTCAACAAGCCATGACAGCTTTTGTGTTACTGTATTACCACCATTAAAGGGTATTATTAGGCAAAACCATCATTACCTGGTCACAGGAAGTGTCAGAAATTGTGTTTACATTAATGAAGGCTTTTTTCTAATCACAACACAGCATGTTGGACATTAAATCTCAATTTAGATAATTATAGCTGCACTGTAAGTGTAACAACAGAAAACCTTCTGCTGAAATACACAGCAATAATATTTTGGTCCTTATGTTAGTTTATGCAGCTCTGCAACTTTACAGTAGAAGTTGATGTACTTGAACTGATCACTTTCGTTTTCTCCATCAAAATCCACTTTTTATTAACTCCACATTTAACACTTGTCTCTAAAACAGTGAATACAGAACAAATCTGACAGCTATAGTGCCGGAGGAGGCTCTACCAAACTCACGAGATACCACTAACAGAAAATTATTAAATATATATTTTTAAAAATGCAATATTCAAAGACATTTTTGCCCAGTGCACTGGTTAATTTTTCATTCATTTAGATGCTGGGATATCAGTTTAAATCTAAAACAGTCATAGTTTGCTTCAGAGCCACAATGATTCACCCATCCCAGATTCTCTACTTTATTGTTTCTCTCTGCAAACAAATGTAACCACAGGTACGCAAACAACAAACCGGTGTGATAACCTTTAAGTTTCTCTTCCATGGAAGTCTGGCTGCCTGACAGTTTCTCTGGAACTGCTGTCAGTAAACACTAAAACAGACTGACAGATTCTATCGAAATCTGTTGAGTGATTTGACTACATTACATTTCAGAACACAAAGATGAGCGAAAGTTTCACCCTTCTATTATCTGTCCCTTCTTCAGAGGAAAGTTAGCTGATGCCCTATTTTATTCCCTAGACACTGCCCATGAACAGAGTAATGAAACTGATGTCAAATGACTATTTTTAGCATTAGATTAAAAAAAAAGTTATATGAAATATTCTCTAACACACAATTAACCCAGCTTGAAAAGTAGCTAGCTAGCTTTAAACACGTCAAAAGTCTGTATTCCCTATAAAATCCTCAGAGGTCTTGACCTTTTTGACTGCAATCAATCAATTGTAATCATACAACAAATGTCAATTTTCTAAGAAAAAAAATCTGATCAGATGTGGTGATAAAAACAAACAAAAAATAAATAAATAACTGCAGTAAGTTAAAAAACATGTCAAATATAATCTGATTTTAATGACCACATGAACACATTTTGCCATCACAAAAATGTGACCTTTAAGTAGCAACATAACTTGGACCCTTTCTTATTTAATATTTATTTTTTAAAGTCTATTTAATTTTTAATATTAGTAACAGGATTAAATTACAAATCTTAAATAAGACGAACAGAAAATAAAACCGCTCACATATATAATTGACATTTTTCTTGAAGTCCTTTTGCTGAGGATTTGTTGAAACATGAAAAAAGATTTCGAACAGGAGGCGGGCAAACCTAATACAGCACAGGCTTTTATCAGTGGTGCTGAGCATTATGTCTATGACAAGTAGGCAATTTGATATGCCAATATAAATGCCATGCAGCAGAGAGTAAAACCACTGCACACAGATGACATTTCATACTGCAATAAAATCACTTTCTTTCTTTACATTTGTCTGAGCTTTGAGCTAAACCAGGGATGAATTTTTAAACATGCATTGAAACAGACTAGAGCCTATTGCTAAAATGAAACAAGCCAATATTTCTTTTGACAGGAAAGGGGAGGATGATTGCATGTCCTGTTATAGTGACATTATCAACGCTGCCAGCCGCAGCACGGATCACTGTATTAGTGTGAGTGATTTGTGGATAATGGTGACTAAATTATTACCAAGGCGAGTTTATTAGATTTTGATTGCATATGCTCACGTGTGTATTGAGTAAATTGAGGAGCTGTGATCAATACTCTCCTCCCGTTTAAATCACTGCAGACCAATTTGAAATGAGAGCGCTCTTTTGTTTTGCTGTTATAGAGTAGAATTTTCATTGGCTGCAGCAGCACAGAAACAAAAAATGTATTTGAATGTGTTTTCTCACAACGTGATTATCACTTCAAGACTATGTAGAATATCATGTCACAGATGACATATTTCTGAGTAAGGAGAGCTCACCTTATAGTCATATGTGGCATCAGGATTCTCATCACATGCGATGACCTCTGGTGCCATCCAATAAGGAGTGCCGATGAAAGTGTTCCTGCGGCTCACGGTGCGGTCCAGCTGTGCACTCACACCAAAGTCCACTGGGGTTCAAATGAAATGGATGGCGATGAAAACAATCTGATTAGTTTTAAGTAGTGCTGTCAAACGATTAATAGCAATTAATCGCATCCAAAATAAAAGTTTTTGTTTACATAATATATGTGTGTGTGTACGGAGTATATTTATTGTGTGTAAATAAATACGCACACATTCATGTATATATTTAAGAAAAATATGTTACGTTTATATATTAAATATATTTATATATGATATAAATATATACATGTAAATATTTTCTAAATATATGCTGTGTGTATTTATATATACATCATAAATATACACAATACACACATATACTGTGTAAACAAAAACTCTTATTTTGGATGCAATTAATCACGATTAATCGTTTGACAGCACTAGTTTTAAGCACATGCTGAGAGCTACAGAGGTACAACAGGTAGGACTAACTGTAAGAACTATAACACCTTAGTCAGGGTAGCCCCATATTTAATATTTAACAGGAATGAAAACAAGGCTGTGAGGGATAGAAGTACAGTGCATTCAATGGACTGTTCTGTTATTTAAAAACAAACTGATTGTTCAGCTATCAGCAGTTGTGAAAATTACAAGATCTAAGACCTTTAAACAACGTGTGCCATTGTAAACACTATAATCTATCCCTCACAGTCTCGTTTTCATCCACGTTAAATTCAACATGGTGTCTAACCTGATTAAGGTCTATAGGCCATGATGCAATTACTTCTCTACCACTGTGAGCAAACGAAGTAGAGACAGCGCCTAAAGTACAACTGAGACCCTTGTTTCAAACTTATTACCCAATTATTTTAGTGTAATGTCATGTACTAACCAGATGTGATGCAATAAAGTGATAAAAGCCATCTTTAAGATTTTGTTCTGACAAGTGAAAGATAACATGGTGTGGTCACATTTACTGTTGCTGTGTGAAAATTTGCAAACAAAATACAGTCTCTTCAGCCAAATTGTGAATTTTGCGCATGGGCGAAAAAGTTCCCCGCACAGAATTCATTCATGTTAAAGTTCATCACTTGAATTTGCTGCATTTATCAACAGCAAATGACTATTGTGTGAGTGGTGCTTTATGTATTGCTATACTATTGCGCAGGACATTTTTTGTCTGCGGAATTACCAAAATTCTCTACGGTGACCATTCCTTCATGTAGAGTAGCCCCGCCCACTGGGGAATTTCACCAGTCCAAAAATGTCCGGTAATTAAAAGTATTTGATGTTTAATGTACAGTTCCACATTCAGTGTAGACCAATTGCTTGTCGCTGGAAACTTAAAGGAATAGTTCACCCAAAAACGAAAATTCTGTCATTAATTACTCACACTCATGTCGTTCCAAAGACCTTTGTCTATCTTCAGAACACAAATTAAGATATTTTTGATGAAATCCAAGAGCTTTCTGACTCTGCATAGACAGCAAGGGAACTACCACGTTGAAGGCCAAGAAAGGTAGTAAGGACATTGTTAAAATAGTCCATGTGACATCAGTGGTTCAACCTTAATTTTATGAAGCTACGAGAATACTTTTCGCGTATTCTTAATTTTTTTTTTTTTTTTGAAGATGAACAAAGGTTTTGCAGGTTTGGAATGACAATTTTCTTTTTTTTGGGAACGGTCCCTTTAACACGCTTAAAGGGGTGAAAAAAAAATCAACAGCTGCTATAAAGAATTGTATTACATAAGAAGCTAGTTTAACTAGACATGATAAAATGAAAAATTGAAAACATTTACACATGATAAATAAAATGGGTGCGCTGACATGCAAGTGCCTGTGGTTTCAGGTAATTGGCCTCTCCTCAAAGTAAACACGGAGATGTAATAAGATGAAATAAAAACATATGTTCTCAAGGCAGAGAGACAGAGAAAAGAAACTATTTGTTTTGAAAAGCCCCTTTCGCAATCACAAACCTTTAGCATTCAGCCTTCAGCATATTTATGAAATCTGCTAGAGTAGCACTGTCAACTAAAGGATGATCAATTATTTACCCCACACAGGCTAATTGATTTACCTCTGTTCCAGCCTACTCTGTCTCACAGTCAATGCTAATTTCCTCGCTGAGTCTTAAAGGGGGCACCGCTAAAGGACAACAGCGCATTAGCATTGCTGGGCCATGCTTCTTTCACATTGCTTTGCTTTGAAACCTTCTCTGCACAGTCACAGTGAGGCCTGTAAATGCAATGCAAAGTTATCCGAGCCTCAGGGCTGTGCTCTTACCTAGTTTGACCTCTGCGTTCTCTGTTAGCAGCACATTCTGGCCTTTGATGTCTCTGTGGATGACTTTGTGATGGTGGAGATGAGTGAGGCCCTGGAAAAGAGACAAACATGAATTAGGAGAGAAAAAAGGCAGAATCCTTCATTCACAAAATAGGTTGTGAATGAGTACATTTAATAAATTACATTTTACACTTAAAAGTAACAAAAATCTTTTTGTGAAATGTTCTTCCTTAACATTTATTCGCATTTTGCCATTCTTTAAAATAAATGCAACTTGGTTTGATAATGTGTCATCTAATGCAATGACATTTTTTTTCTGTGGAACACAAAATTCATGCTCTAGAGATTTAAGGTCTTCTGAATGCACACTACATACACTACTATTTAAACATTGGACATTAGTAAAATTAATACTTTTATTTAGCAACGATACATTAAAATGGACAAAATGGACAGTTACTAAAAATTCTACTTAAAGTAAATAATGTTCTTTTAAACTTTATATTCATTAAAGCATCCTAGAAAAATAAATAAAAAATAAAAAATCTCAGTTTCTACAAAAATATTAAAACTGACCCCAAATTTTGAACAGTAGAGAATTAGATTAGATATTTATATAGGCCAGTCTATACTGTTGACCTGGTAGAATATCTCAGTACAGTTGTTTTGGACTGGTAAATCACCTAAAACAGCAAGCATGTTCCAATTGCTAGTTTAAGCACAGCAGGGACGACAGTGAATAAAGCACAGTGACTTGAGCCATTACCCTGAGGATCTCTCTGCTAATGTAGGCAGTCCAGTCCTCCCTCAGTGAGTTGCCCTTGGTGTTCTTGATCAGGTCTGTCACTGAGCCTGCGCCACAGAACTCCATCACCAGCTGTAGAGGAGACAACACAAGTCACTTCCTGCAAATCATAATCGTCCTTTTGTCTTTCACACAGTCCCTTAAGGACTCCATTTAATCAAAGTGAGAGATTTATGGCTTTGAGTCTATGTCTGATAGCTTTGAGGTCATCTATATGCTATTGCACTGCTACATTCACTTTTATTACACAAATACAATTTCAGCACTATACAGATTTGTGAACAATCAAACACTTTCTAAAATGATAATGTCATTCCCCTTTAATATGTTCCGTTTCAATAGTAAAAATGTCAACACAGAAAAGAAAACTCTTCACTGAACCATTTCAAGGGGTCTTGAAACACTTTCACCAACTTTTAGCCCCAAATCTCAAATTTCTGTGCAGTTGTCCCATTTATTCTAATTTTGCCCTCGCCTACCATTTGCTTATCAAAAATATATTAGAACAACCCACTTAAACTGCAAACAATCACAAACAAATCTCGAACAAACAAACAAACAAACAGCATGATAGGGGCTGCCTGCTTTAATCAACCCGTTACTATTTCATGGGATTCATGGGATTACGCCCCATTAAGCACAGGGTGGATTTTATTATATATTAAGACAGAGAGGAAAGTCCCACAGATCATTAAAAAACATGATAAATATTGCAGCATTCAACACAAACACCCAAGTAGGGACATTCAAATGGAGGACATAAATCTTTGAGCACTGCTCAACCGCAGGCTAAGAGAGAGAGAGAGAGAGAGTGTCCATTAATATGCATGTGGATGCTGGGATAAATGTAGCAGACAGGAAGAAAGGCCTGTCACCATCGTCATGCGCTGAAGATCTGATCTCCTCCTCTCCCACCGGTCCATGTCTCTCAGACCCAAGATGTGCAGTGTTTAAAAGGCCGCATCAGTCAGGTTTTAATTGGACCTGATTTGGCTGTAAGAATGAAACTTGCTGGCAAGCACAAGAGATCAGGAGGGACTTTAACTTTAATATCTGATGTGGATTTCATTTAAGATGCAACCGAGTATAAATCTAGAAGTCCATGTCTTGTCTGACTGCTCAATTCAATGACAAAAAACAACAACACCACAACACCAAACAAAATTCCTAAACAAAAACAAAACAAACAGGAGTGAAAAGAAAGGGATGAAAAAAGAACAGAAGAACACAATAACACTTCAAACTTTAAACTTAAGTGACTCTGAAATGTCCTTGGAAAATTAATTGAAGTAAAAGTTCATCTCTTTTCTTCAGGTGTCATGATTATTTGTAATATGGGGAAGGGTAATTCCTCAGAAGCAAAAGGTGATATTACTGTAATACGGATAAGCCCATATTACAGAAGTTAATCATAGCCCATTAATCTTTGTCCGTTTGTTTTCCCAGGTGGAGGCAGTGAACTCTTACAGATGAAAACAGGATTTGCTCTCATGAAAAGGGCGACTGACAAATAACTAAATCTACTGTTCTAGTTCAGAAATCTGCAAAAATTTGTTTTGAGAAACACCTATGTTTTTTTAAACACCTACCTCATGGAATTTACTCAGCGTAGAAGCTATATTTAATTTGCTGCAAATGAAAATGACAAGTACGGCCCATTAAATAGATTGCACTGTTGAGTACCTGACTGTTGTTTGTATAAAACATTGAAACCACATCTTTCAAGAACAAAAACAACTAAGCTATCTTGAAACCGTAGCCAAGTTACAAAAATACTAGCGATTTGTCATGCTACACCACTGCTGCATTCGGTTTGTTATTCACAACAAATGAACATAACACACCAGTTGTGGATATGAAAATGGCTGCAAAAATGTAGTTAGTCAGCTTAGCTGATCCTCAAACCCTCCGATTTAGCCTTATTCTGTTGTAATTGGAAGTGAATTGTGCTTCTAGCTCCTCTAATCGTACTTCAGCGGAGAGTGTCCTGTCTAGTCACGAGCCCTTGAGCACAGCCCTCAGGTTCAAACACTTCATGTCAGAGATGTCATGGAGTGCATCTGGAAATGGCCTACAGTTAAATAAGGAAACACTTCACATTATTCAGTTCTCTGAAACTGAACATTTGCTTCTGAGGCCAGTATGACTTAAAGGGATAGTTCACCCAAGAATGAAAATTCTGTCATCATTTACTCACCTTCATGAGTTTCTTTCTTCCGTTGAGCACAAAAGATGATTTTGAAGAATGTTGGTAACCAAACATTTGTTGGTAGCCACTGACTTCCAAAAAAATACTATGGGAGTCACTAGCTACCAGCAACTGTTTGGTTACCAACATTCTTCAAAAATTCTTCTTTTGTGTTCAACAGAACAAAGAAATTACTATTTTTTGGGTGAACTATCCCTTTAAGAAATGTGAAGTTCAAACAAGGATAAATCCATTGCATAAGAACAGTTGAAGTTAAGCTCAGTAATCTTGAGGTCTAAGCATATCATAATCCACTTATGGCATACAAAACCACAACAACACACATAAAGAAACATCATGTGCTGTTTGACCTCTTTAATACTTTATGAATCATGAGAAACTTGCTATTTTTCTGTCTAGGATGCCATAAAGGAGGAAGAATGAGATCATTGAGCACTGCTCATGAGGCTGTGTTTTTGGTGATGGTGCTTCTCTATTTTAAGACGCTGACTCATTTTCACAGACTATCACACTCAGTCGTAGGCCGTGATTCAGCACCAATGCATGTCTCCTAGACAGAGACGTGTACATACAGTAGGACTGCTTGATGTTTAGACATTTTTGCAGCAACATGAATCTCAACAGAATCAAAACTCAATTGCCTCAGTTCACTCCTTTGAAAAGACCAGTATATGTTGTGTTTGATGCTCGTACATTAAAGGATTAGTTCACTTCCAGAATAAAATTTACTCACCCCCATATCATCCAAAATGTTCATGTCTTTCTTTAGCTGAAAAGAAATGAAGGTTTTTGAGGAAAACATTCCAGGATTTTTCTCCATATAGGGGACTTCAATGGGGATCAATGAGTTGAAGGTCCAAATTGTTTTTTCAGTGCAGCTTCAAAGGGCTCTACATGATCCCAGCTGAGGAATAAGGGTGTTATCAAGCGAAACGATTGGTCATTTTCTTAAAAAAAAAATTAACTTTATATACTTTTTAACCACAAATGCTCATCTTGCACTAGCTCTGCTATGCGCGTCTACTACTTCACGCATTATGTAATCACATTGGAAAGGTCACGCGTGACGCAGGCAGAAGTAGTACTGAACTCCATCTGATTTTCTCCTCCAACTTCAAAATGGTCTGACATCATTGTTTTACCTTTTTTTATAAACTACATTTGATTTAGCCTTTGCATATTCACTTTGTAAACACTGGGTCGATACTTCCGCCTACGTCACGCGTGACCTTTCCAACATGATTACGTAATGCGTGAAGTTGTGGATGTGCAGAGTTAGTGCAAGATGAGCATTTGTGGTTAAAAAGTATATACCTTTTAATTTTTTTTTAGAACATGACTAATCGTTTCGCTGGATAAGACCCTTATTCCTCGGCTGGAATTGTGTAGAGGCATTTGAAGCTGCATTAAAAACTGAAATTATGACCTTCAACCCATCCATGTTGAAGCCCACTATATGGAGAAAAATCCTGGAATGTTTTCCTCAAAAACCTTAATTTATTTTCAACTGAATAAAGACATGAACATCTTGGATGACATGAGTAAACTACCCAGACATTTTTATTCTGGAAGTGAACTAATCCCTTAACTAACTTCATAATTTTGCCGCACCATGTAATCTTACATCTATGTTAACCAACAAGCCTTTTTTAGTCAACCTTGCTGTTTGAACAGGAGCTCTAACAGCGAGTCCAGCAAAAACCGGCTTAAAGAAAAGTGAAAATGACATGCTGGTGTAAGCTGGTCTTTTTTAAAGGGCAGGCTTTCATTGTCTCTATGCCCTCTTCAACAGACTGCAAAGAATGTGCAATGTGCTGCAAACTAATCTTTGTGCGCTAGGACAAAACTGAAGGAGTAATTTATAGGCTTCAAGCTTAATTCAGAGTCCACAGCACTAACTGCTGTGTTAAGTTAGTGCGAGAAAGTCGGTGCGAGCAATCGTAAAATAGAAAGTGCTTATGCAAGAACGGCACTGAAGCTGAGTGCAAGAGTGAATGAATTCCCTTGGAAACATGCACGCCAACTACCTGAAGAGCAGGAGCAAAATTGAATGTGGGTTTCAATCACTTGATCATGCCAAAAGCTTCTTACCCAATCTCTGTCTTTAAGCTTTTGATTGGCAGGTCAGAGGGAATACTGAAGAGGTCTGTGGCCCTCGAGTCTTACAGCAGTGGGAATGTCACCCTTCATCTGAAAGGTCTGCCCATTCAAGAGCTGTCACTCA
>JAFVLL020025795.1:0-15950 GCA_021397915.2 Tor tambroides | reverse complement strand
TTGCAATAATTGGGTGCCAATAATTGTGGCCAACATGAACTAGAGAAAGCATTTATTTCACAGTGAGATTTTCCCCCCACATTCAATTGTTTTACTTCAATGATAGGTTAGAATTTTGTGAATTTTTTGAATGAAAGATCAAAAGGATAAACGATGCAGATTTATTTTCACAGCCGCCTTTGCTCATATTTACCAAGGGTGCCAATATTAGTGGAGGGCACTGTATTTTAAGAAATTAGTTACATGCTTTGTGAAAATGAGGATAATCATGCAGTAACAGGGTTGAACGCAACGTGGTAGGGTAACACATGCTAAAAATGTTAAATTTTAAGTAATTAAATATATGAATAATAATATATAAATATATGATTAATAATATTGATAATATATACAGTTTGTAACTGTGACTGAAAAAAAGTTTTGTAACTTGTAACTGAAAAAAAAGTGAGCGGTGAATGTTTAATATTCTATTAGTTGTCAAAATAAATGAATTGCATCATGTCTATCATTCCTAAATTGAACAAAGGAAAAAAAAAATCTCCTTTAAAATCTTTTAAATCTCCATGTGCAAGAATGTGAATATTGCAAGGGTGGACGCCAGCAGCAAACAAACAGTAAAATGTAAAAAATAATTTATTTTATGTACATTGTTGTACAAATGTGATCCATTTTCATTTGTACTTTACCAACTGACACAAAACCGGCGCCTATTTTCTGGTAAAAATGCACAGTGCTCACAATTATTTGTGCATTAAATTACAGATAACAAATGCATATCAGTTTGTGCCTTACTGTGATCTCACACAGCACTATATTTTAGTCCATATGAGAGGCATGTTCTTAAATGTAACACATATAACAAACACATTTGTTTTGGTGCTGATTAAACGCCTTCACACTTAATCATGTTGTATTAACTGCTCCACTATATCTTGTATACAGTATCTACAGTATACAGTATTCACTACTGATCAATTAAAGCTCCCTCTGCACCTGTAGCTTTTCCACAATCATTTGATTTGTACCTGGCACTGAGCTGAAGTTAGAGTCTGCATCTGAGAAGTCTCTTATAAAGAGATGGTTCTATGTTTAAATTTTGTTTAAACTCAATTCTTACGTTATTCTTAAAATCAATATGTTTAAACTCAATTCTTGTAAAGAAATAAAGACAGAAACAACGATTGCCACTTCTGGCCACCCCTAGTTCTGTCCCTGTTACTGACATTATTTGTTTTGTTTTAATATGGTCAGCAGATCTGAAGTGTGACAAAAATTCACCATTTTTCTTTAAAAACACTGCTTACAATATGCAAGGATTTCAAACGAGCTATTTGTCATGCTAAGTTAATTTTATGTTAGTGTATGTTATGTTAGATGTGGTCTTCTTGAGCAAATCCTCGGCTGAACAATCCAGATGAATTGGACCTCCAATAATTTCCATACGGTGGTTTTTGTCTGATCCCCAATTCCTGTTTCAATTTTAATATCCTTTAAGGTGTATAAAGCCACACACTCTTTGAACCAAAACTATAAAGGAAAAGGGGGAAAAAAACACACTCTCTTTTCTGAATCAGAAACAGTCTTGCCACCCTCAGTGCGCAGACATTTTGAAACGGTCTTGTGGAGTTTATTGTCAAGTTCAGGATGGGAGAGGGCAGGGTGCAAGCAGACAGCCTCTAATACCTGTAATATAAATGGTAATAGTGCCAAGCTTCTTCTGAATCCCAAAGAGCCAACCTGAGAGTTTTACCTCAGACGAGGCCTGTTATTCCTCCCTGGGCTTTGTCTCTAAAGAATGCACTGTGCACACCACACTTTGCCAAATTGAATTTATCCCGTATTGACATCTTTCCAGGTCCCACGGTTGGAGGTGCGTGCGCACACACACACACACATCTCACATCACACTGACATTCACAAGGACAGACATGAGGGAAAACCTATTGCTTTATACAGCAGGACCCAACGTGTAGTATGTGTGCAGTGAGGACAAACCAAACAACAGAAGCATGTATTTATGTTTGTATTAAACAGCTCAAGGCTAATTAACACGACCAGCACAAATAATTTGTGACAAACATCACACATAGAATACAGGGCATCAAAGCTGTTTAACAGGGTGGGACATTTGACTCGATGTGGCGATATATATATATATATATATAAGAAAACAGCTATTTTGCTTACAATAAAGTGTTAACAATATTATTAATTTATATTATTTTAATAATATATTTTAAGTTAATTTATATTAATTTATAATCCCATAATTTGTTTTTCCTCACAATAATGTGCGTAACAGGGTTGAATGGCTGTGCTTGATGGGGTCAGTCAACACTACAATATTTGAAAAAACTAGGAAAACAAAGGAAAACAAACAAAACAAAACAAAAAACAAAACAAAACAAAACAGCTGCAAGCAACAACATTACAAATTTAGCATAAAATAATCTGTCACTCAGAGCTAGTTTATTAACTCCAAAAATTACTTTTAATATTATTTATAACAATATATAAATAATATTTTGTAGTAGTGATAAACGTTTGTTTGATCATTTCCTCACAATGATCTGGGTAACAGGGTTGAATGGTTGTGCTTGACGAGTTCAGATAATTGTAATTCAGTTAAGAAAGCTAAATGAGATGATTTGACCACAATGTGATGTGTTCAAGTGATTTTCTTTTTAAATATTTATTTATTTATATATACTTTTTTTTTTTCTGGCAGAATTAAAAATGTAAACATTGGGCTGTTTCATCTCTCTTGCTCTTTTTGACTCACCAACAAAGATAGTAAGCTATGTTAGCACACACATATCAAAATGAAGAGCAAATGATGCACATTAAGTCTACAATCCATGCTTTATCTATTCATCTTATCCTTCTGCTGCAAAGAATGATGGGAAATGTAGTTTTGCCATGCAGTCCTGTAACCTCACAAAAAAGCTCGCTCTTCTTCATCAAAAGCACAACTCTCTCATACTGTAATTAACCAAACCATCTTAAAGAGCACCTTACAGGGGTCAGAGAACGATCAAGAGTATAGATTTTACTGTACGAGTTCACAGCTTCGTGACTGCCTGGGAAGTGCTTTGACCTTCTAATGAACCGTTCCTCAATTCTCGCCCAGCACCAGAGCTTTTTAAACCATGCATCAAGGCCACACGGTGTCGCAGAGAGAGAGAAACGGAGAGAAATTATTTTCTTCTCATCCTTCTTCCCAGAAAATGAAAGAGCAACAGAGAAGCCCTGAGATCTGTAGAAGTGTCATGTGCCTTTTATTTCCCATTTCACGGGTATTACATCTCTTCATAAAATACGGGGAACAGTGTTTTTGAGCAAAGAAAGGCAGGAGGGGACGGGATCTACGGCAAGATTATCAAAAATGGTATCTAGCAAAGCAAAGAACTGGGACAACATCTATTTGCCCTCCAGGTTTCACATGGCTTTTAAAGAATGGATGTGTTTTTCAGTGTCAGAGGAGGCAGAGAGGAAAATATAACATTATGTCAGGAATTGGATGTGGCCCTTTTCTTGGAAGGGCAATAAAAATACAAAGATTGAAAAAATGGCAAGGCATGAATCCGTTATCTAAAAAGATTTTATAGGATGTTGTTCAGCGACAGAGACGGAAAGCACGTACCATAATGCATTACAGTGGGAAATAACTAATTTATGGCACGAATCCAGCTTTTGCAGAGTTGGAACACTGGAAAAATGTGATATAAACTCACTTAATGTCAGAAAACATATATGGTTTGTGTTGAGGTTTCAGTGCTAATTTGTTTTGAAGTCATTACTTTGGGCCTTGTGCGAACGAACGACATCGGGAATTTATGACATGTCATTATAGTGCATTAACATTGTTGAAGTGGAAAATCACTTTCCACTTGAATAATGCTTACAATGTTTAAGCTCCATGCAGTGCATGCATGCTGTGAAATGGATTCCTCTTTTCATTCCATATTTAACCGTGTACTGCTTTGTGTATGTGTGTGTGTGTGTGTATGTGTGTGTGTGTGTGTTTTCTCACCCTGGCTAAACAAGGAAGAGCCTTCCAGGCTCAAGCGAGATGAGATCCTTTACACTTGTGTGTTGTATGTGGACATGTATAGACGTGCATACTGTTATTAATATGATTTATATCCCTATACACACTCTAATAGTTTACAATTTGTGTCAGTAAATATGCATATTCTTTGATTTGGTCTCTGATGTCAAATATAGCCCTGGACCTAGTGCATATTAAGAGCCTTTTTGAAGACACAATTAACACCAGAGTGAGAGGAAATGAAAGAAAAAGAAAAAAAAAAACCCTTGTTTGTTTCTTCATATTTACAGTATGTTCATTTGAAATAAAGCTAGAATTAAATCAAATATAATTAATGATATTAATAATTAATTATATTAATATAGATACTTGCATTTCTTGTTTGTGAATTAAATTAAATGAAGATGAAAAATTATGTTGAAAATATAAAAATAAAGGTGAATTCAAAATATTAACAAAACTGTAAATATAAATCAATTAAAGTGCCCCTATTAACAAAACTGTAAATATAAATCAATTAAAGTGCCCCTATTATGGGTAATGAAAGGTTCATATTTTGGTTTTGGGAGTCTCCAACAACAGGTTGACATGCATGCAAGGTCAAAAAACACTTTCAGTATCTTATAATATGCATTTACTTGCTCAACGACTCCCAAACGTTTTGCTCAACGATTCATTTTTCCAAACCCCTCCTTTGCGTGACGCTAATCTGCGGTGATTGGTCCGATTGGTCTCATTTCGATTTCATCATGTCTGTAAAACCTGATAAAGCAGCATTTGTGAGTGCAGTGCTGCTTTGTGTACAGCGTTACTGGGGAAACCATTATTTTACTGCTCCAGAAGCGGCACCTAGTGGCAAAGAATGAATTTGCATTTTCATTCAGACCAATGCGAAAACACCAACAAGTGGCTGGGCAATATGATAATGTTTCATGTTGACGTCAACATGAAACGGCTTGGGATTCGTTTTAAAAACGACTCGTTTCAATGATTCAGAGTCGACTCTTTCACTTGAGAGACAGTAACTTTATACACATTGCACTTTCGGATTTAAAACTTTGCAGGATGTTTTCATTCACTTAGAGCTGTGTTAAACACTGCAATGAAAGGTCATTTTCAAAAATCCATAATAGGGGCACTTTAATACAATTTTTAATTACCACTTAATTACCACTAATGAGAAGAAAATTCTTGCACCTCTTTAACTATAAATAGTCATATAAACTTAGTCAAGTGAGTGAGTAATAATAATTCAGCAATCATTCTGATATATGCAGAAAATGATTCATCAGACTGATTCAAACCAGTTTTTCTATGAGTCTTTTTGAGCAGTTTCTTTAACCTTTGTGCTGTACTGTAAATCTTTTATCTATTTCCCGGTATGACCAGCTTTTTAAAAAATTGCTTGTAAACCGTTCATTATGCTACATTATCAGCAAATCTGGGACTTTTTGTCAAGTTGTCTTCTTTTAGCACAGGTTTTGTATTTCTTTGATTAGTCATAGGCCTCACTGAACTGAGCTTACGCACCAGCTTTGAGTGAAAAGTGCATTATTTGGGGCTCATTTTGTAAATGTTCAGTTAAAAACTCCTCTCTGGGTCAAAATGACCGGCACACAACAAGAAGGTTAAAAGACTCCTATGAGTCATCTGTTCATGCTTTGAAACACACTGAACATGCTGTAAAGTATGTTTGTTTTTTCATCCAGCCATCAAAAACAATATGTTTTCTGTGATTAATCTTGTTTTTTTGGTACTCTGTCATGAAATTCAGTTGCACAGTTCACGTTTTCGAGAAAATTCCACCTACCAGCTGACCATTTAGTGTTCAATCCCATCAAATAATCTTCATAACCAGTGAACTCATGCGATAATGTTTCAAAAGCATGGTTATTGGACTTTACTCCTGCAAATACAAGAACAAGCCATCAGCCCAGCAGAAGGCATGTTACACAAATGTAGTGACCTCGTGATTCGCTCAAGAGGCTGAAGCGAGCGCACAACGGCGTGTTGTAAAATATTTACGAATTAATACAAAATCCGAGATGACATGTTGCCTGTTGGGATGCGTTGTTCCATTACATTTGTGTTTCCCCTAGTGCACCAGCTGGTATTTAGACATTAGGAGGTGTCAGCACCATAACGATGATTTTTCACGGCACAACCCCGCCACAGAAGACACCCAGATGCTGCTTTCAAAAGGTTAGCAGGCCACCGTTTCGAGAATATGTGTTATCTCAGCTAAAACGCCTTGTTGTAATTTAGTTTGTTAGACTTTTTACTTTTCGGACTATTCAATAAACCCGAAGTTCCCGTGTCTGCATATTCTGCGTCGGAGCTGATAACGCTTTAGACATTTAGCAGAGGGTTTTTGGTTATTGCAGGCCTGCAAACCCCACAAAGAGAAGGAAAAAAAGGACGACGGCTGCTTTGTCAGGTCAATTTTCAATAAAAAAAAGGAAATGAAAAGAAACGCTGACAGTGAAAGCACTGTAACAGTAGACATGCCTGTACTTGAGGAAACCTATGCTCATTTCCATCGCTTGTGTGGCTCGTTCCCGGTCGCGTTCTCTCTTTTCGGCTATCTTTGCATCAGGTAATATTTTGGAATGCGCTTTCTATTGCACCGACTGCAAGGGCTGATGGGAAATAAAATTCAATTCATCAGTGCCACGTCTTATCTCTGATACTCACAGCGGTGTGTGTTGGCTTCTGTGCCCCCCATCACATGTGTTAATTTACTTTGTGCTTCTCTTATCGGCACAGGTGGACAAAGGCCTCAGTGAGAGCCTCTCTCTCGCTCTCGTAGCAGCCGTGCTGCGCGTTTATCATCGAGCTGGCCGGACAGAGGGTTCGGGCGTGATTAAATGGAATGCTGACCACCTAAGCACCGTATCCCACAATCCAGCGGCTTACCTGACCTTCCTCCCCTCTGCAGTTTTAAATTCGGGCTGCGTCGACGATAAGAGAAACACAGACAACAACCCCAAATTTCATCACCGCGCTCGATGCCCCTGGCTACAACACAGACTCTATCACTCCAGGAAACCTTTGGAAATAACGCTCACATACCAAGTTATTTTCTGCTGTGTTTTGGAGGAAATTCTACGGAATGGATTTAATAAAGTGTTGAAAACATTTGGAGCAAAAATGAAGATTTTGACAGTTTACTCGCAGTAATGTCATTCTAAACCCATATGGCTTTCTTTGTTTCCTTAGAGCACAGAAAACAAGATGTTTAGAAAAATGTTCAAGGAGCTCTTTTCCATACAATGAAACTGAATACTGACCAGAGACTGGCAGGCTACAAAAAGTTAAGTAAATAAAAAATAAGAAGCAAAAAACACCATAAAAGCTATATTTTATATAAGCCTTATGAAGCCATATAATGACATTTACATTATTCACTGAATCCTGTCATCTCAAAAAGTGTTTTGTAACCAATTGCAACCACTGTATTTCAACATGAACCAAGGCCATTATAGATAACTAAACTAAAAAAAAAAAAAAAAATTACATTAAATGACAAAAACACACATCAAAATTAATTAAACTGAATTGAATGAAAACAGTAACTTCTAAAATAAAATATTATATTTAAAATATGAAAAATAGCATCTCAATGATGACTGGTTTTCAAATCATTTTCAAATCATGCAAATAAGATGTGATAGCTGTGAAAAAAAAAATCAAAAAAAAATCAGACTTTCTCACAAATGTACGACTTTAGAAGACTTGAAATGCAATGTGTAGTTGCAGGGAATACTGTTATGTATATTTTTCTTCTTTTTGAAGCTTGACAGCCCCTGGTCACCATTCACTTTCATTGGATGTGCAGCTTGAACATTCTGGCAAACATCTCCTTTTGTGTTCAACACAAATGATATGTTTGGAACAACATAAATGATTAAATAATTTATAGAAATGTCTTCTTGGTTAAACGGTCTTCTTAAGCTTTCTTGGTACCTCTTTAAGGAGACCTGAGAGTATTAAATACTTATCGGTCGCCAAAGCATAATTAAATAATCAAAAAAATTAAGCAAACATGCAGTGTGTAGGGAATGCGTGCAGCTTTGAATGACGGGCGATCCAATTCTATCAAAATACATCTAGATCACTGTGACCGTTTACACGCCACCTTATCGCCCTCCAAACTCTGGGAGCCAGTTTGAATATTACTCTGCCATTATTTATTTGAGTGATTTAAATGTTATAATAGCATTTGTTCTGAGCAGTGACAGCGACCTCTGTGTGACTGTCATCTCGGATTTCGACACGCAGAAAAAGACACGGGTTAAAGATTAATAGACGAAATGCGTGAGGAGTCGATTTTTGTGACGCCTAACTTATTCATGAGGAAATAACGGGCCTTTAGCCACGCTAAAGCGTGAGTGAGTGTGTGTGATCTCAGACAGCAATATAAGTGTTATCAGGATAAATGCTGCATGGAGGCTGATGCCCGCCTGATTGAAGATCCTACGCCTCTCTGAATGTGACTGGCATACTAAACGGAGATTTACAGTTAAAACAGCCGGCCTAAACGCAGCAGGGCTGCACTTAATCATGCCATTCAGCGGTCTTATTAGAGAACAATTACTAAATGGCAGGCCTTGTAAATCATAAATCATTCATCAAGATGACTCTGAGAAAATGAGTGCGGCATTTTGCGGTGAAACGGCAACGGCCTGCCTCATGTGTATTCATGGGAGTGTAGGTAGACGTTGTGCAAAGCTGTTGCTGCCTTCATCTGTCACGAAAAAACCAAGACCTGAGCCACCAGAACAGGAAAGACTCTTGGGAAATATATTAGCGTGGATTTTTAGGAAATCCATCGTCTGGATTCTGGTTTTGCAGATGGAGTTATAAACATGAAGTCAGAATAAGCGGCAATTATTAGGGTTAGTGCAGTCTTAGCCTCAGACGTCACGCCCACGGAACGTTGGCTAAACGTCGGATGCATATGGCACACAAAAGTGGAAATGCTTCAGGAGTTTCGAAGTCGTCGTCGGATTTGTTGAATTATACAGGATTTAATTCCTGGAACCTGGAAACAAAGATGCTGTGACGCCAAACCCCCTCACGAAAGAAGAAAGCCGTCGTGTTTACAACTGTGACAACAAACGCTTATCAGGGTCAAATAAACACTGTTTTTTTCAAAAGAATGTGAAATATTTAAAATTTGCGGCATAGAATCTTTAAAATACGTCCGAGAGCTTCACACACCAGTCTGTTATTGTGGCAACATTTCCACGCCCCGAAACGTGACGCTGAGCGAACTGTGATTGGTTGTTTGACATGTCGGTCAAACGGCCTCATGGGCGGGCCTTGGCCAATAAAAGCTGCCATAGATTCCAGACCTTCAGCCATCAGTCTGAAGGTCTGGCTATGCGAGACTAGAGTTAGTGTAACTTAATATGGGCCACATTTGAATATCTCATGGTCTCGTATTTGCCAAACAATTTTTTAAAATGCTTTCTACAACTCAATTTATTTGACGCCAAAAACGTCCCCTTATACAAATATAAAAATATCCTTTCCAAATTGTACTCTTCCTAAAATTTAAATTCAGCTATATATTTTTATGTATAAAAAGCCCATTTATACTACGTGTGAACATTTTCGTGGCTGATATTATAGAGACAACATTCTTCTTTTTTTTTTTACAAAAAATAAATACAGTACCATACTAAATAAATACCATAAATACCATAGATATCACAATATTATCTGAGTTTTAATGTATATTAATGTTTTTGAGAGTCTCTTACGCTTAACAGGGCTGAATTTATTTGATCAAAAATACAGTAAAAAAAAGCAATAGTGCGCAATATCATTACAATTTAAAAGAACCGTTTTCTAATTTAAAATATATTTTAAAATGCAGTTTATTCATGTGATGCAAAGCAGAATTTTCAGCATCAATACTTCAATCTTCAGTGTCACATGATCCTTCAGAAATCATTCTAATGTGCTGATTCTGATTATTATTATCAATGTTGAAAACAGTTGCGCTAATCACACATTTTCACAGCAATTTCTGACCAGTCTTTTGAAAACAGAATATCATATAAATTTGGGGGCAGGATGAAGCATGATAAACGTGATCATTTGACAACCCATACATTTTGTAAAATTATTCTGTAAAAGACATTCAGTTTTACACCAGAAATGAAAATCACATTTAGGGAATCAGAGGCAAAAGAGATTTTGATTCTAGTCCTTTTGGTTCTTGAGAAATAAGCAAAAATGTAATATTCTTAAAATAGCACTACCTCCAGGCAGATGAATGCAATTTGTGAAGTACAAACATACTTTTGCACATGATCTAATGCAAGATCTCACATCCTGTCTCAAGTTAAAGCTCCGGCTATGCATCAAATACACGTCATCAGGGATGTAGAAGGTGGGGGCAGATTATGAACCTCATCAGCTTGGCTTATGAATATTAATCAGGTGATGTAACGTTCACCCAGTAGTCACAACCGATTTATGGAGGTCCGGTAAATGGGTGCTAGCCCTAGTAGAATTACCGCTTACGGCTTGAGCCTTCGTTCAGTCGACTGCTGATGCAACCGCCTGGCAGATGTTTCTGCTTGGTCTAAAAGTCTTAAAGCAGACGGATGTCATTTCGATTACCTAAGTGGTGGGTGAGATTTGGGATCATTCCACCAAGTTTGCCATCTCTGACTTTATGATTTCTGACACCCAGACACTTCCAGGAAAGAAAAATCACAGTTATAAGAAAACTCTGAACTAAAATTGTGTTTCTGCTTGATGTGCTGGTGCTGGGGTTTATTAGTGTGAATATGTACATCTCCACTAGGAGGTGCTAGACTGTAACTCCCCAAAGACAAACTCAAGCCTGCGTTCCTTTGCTCTGTTGCCTTCGGTGTCTGTAGAAGTGTCATTTGACAGACATCTGTCACAGCTCATCTCTTACACACCCTGTCAACTCTCTCTCCCTCACTTCCTCTTTCTCTCTCTGACCTCCTCAGGCTGTTTAGCATGTGTGAGTGAGCAAACCGCTTCAGGAGGAGTAGAAAGACATGAAGAGTGAATTTCTGTCTTTATCACAGTCTACTTCAGTGCTTCCCAACCTTGTTCCTGTAGGTCCCACAAAAGCACAGATTTTAGTCTCCTTTCTCTGACACAACCATTTCAGAATATTAATGATCATCTGAGAATCTGGTGCATCTGATTAGGAGTCAATCAACTAGTTATGTGCAACACTACATATTCTGAATGACTAGTCAAACACAATGCTTTGATTTTGTGGCAGTGGTTTAAAGGAAAGTTTGCTATGTTAAAGGGATAGTTCACCCAAAAATGAAAATTCTGTCATTAATTACTCACCCTCATGTAGTTACAAACCCGCAAGACCTTTGATCATCTTTGGAACACAAATTAAGATATTTTTGATGAAATCTGGAACTACCACGTTCAAGGCCCAGAAGATAGTGAGGACACTGTTAAAATAGTCCATGTGACATCAGTGGTTCAACAATGTCCTTACTGCCTTTCTGGGTCTTGAATGTGTCAGTTGCGTTGCTGTCTACGCAGGGTTAGAAAGTTCCCAAATTTAATCAAAAATATATTAATTTGTGTTCCAAAGATGAAGGAAGGTCTTATGGGTTTGGAACAACATGAGGGTGAGTGATCATTGACAGAATTTTCATTTTTGGGTGAACGATCCCTTTAATGGGATACGCTTAACGCTTTTCTGAAAAGTCCCCTACTTCATTCTCTAGCCACCTTATATATATATAAAAAAATTCTAAATAACCTATTTGATTCATCCATTCCATTAGTCCATTTGTGAACGTCTAGTTGACCACTTCAAGCCATCTCTAACAATAACATAAAAAGACCACTCAGAAACGTTCTCAAGAAATCCATCCATAATAAATAAAACTGGATGATTACAGGTCCATTACTGTACGCTTCTATTATAAATATATCAACTGCAATGAAGGTCATACACACACACACATTGCTATTGATAATACCATGATCTGAGAAGTGAATGTTATAGACCATATCAGCATGACTCATGAATATCGATAAGGTGACATATCATTCACCTAATTAATATTCATGAGCTCCCATGGATTTCCTGAAAGGCTTTAGGTGGACACTAACCATATTAGGGTTACTGCTAATTGCTTGTAAATTCATGCATCTTGTTGGCAAATACATTTTATTTGACCAGTTAGTTCCAACACTGAACTGACTGGAGATGAATAATGACACTATTGTCTTTTACAACTGCTTTACAGCAGAATCTGAATTGTCTCTGTAGTTGAGTTTCGATAACTGATTCTGCTATTTCCATGTTTGTTACTGTGAGGCTGCTTTGACCTTCTCCAAGTTAAAGAAAAGTCTTAAAAATAAACATTTCCCCAAAAAATAGTGTACTTCTATCCAGGGAATCCAAGTAAAGACCAATGTGTTATTTTCCTAAATCCCCCAAGTTTGTTTTTTTAGCAATA
Source organism: Tor tambroides (assembly GCA_021397915.2). Lineage (NCBI taxonomy): Eukaryota > Metazoa > Chordata > Actinopteri > Cypriniformes > Cyprinidae > Tor > Tor tambroides. Next base: position 3,410 of record JAFVLL020025795.1, on the reverse strand, counting down.
CAAAACACTCCGGAGGAGGGCCTTTTGTCAACGCCGTGAAGCCCCTGGATTACCATACATCTGGAGGGTCCGCTTGACGGACGAGTGAAGGATGGAGAGCGCTCTCCCCAGTGATAATGACAGTGATCTGGCAGCTCTCAGATTGAAGTTAAGGGCCACTGGGTGCTCCGTCAAAAGAAGCAGTGCTGTCGGTCAGGCTCTGAACAGCCCTCCACAGGGGGCAGCGTTTAATTACCTCAGGTCTCCAGTCGACTCTTCAGCTAAAACAAAAGTAATTGCCACACTTCAAAAACAAAAACATGAAAACTTCTTTGGTTAACAGGGCCAGGGCGACTCAGTAATGCAGAATGCTTGGTGGAGGAGTAATCTGTATGCAAAGCGGGAGCACTTGGCAGTGTGCGGTTCCCTGAAAATCTCAGTTTGATGATCTAAGCAGAGCTGTAATATTACTCTGTTAAGATAAGAAACGAACAAAAACGAATCAACAAATAAACAAATCCCGAATTCGTCTGGCTCACACTGACTGATCCAAACAATCAATAACGAACAAAAGCAGCTTTTAGCATCTTCTGTGAATTGTAAACCAACGACTTTCATCCAGATGTACACATACCATGGGCGGTATTCATTACAGTACCTAATAAATATTAGGAAATACATTAGCTTTAAATGGATTCACATAGCAAATTAAACTCCTATGTGTGTAGTGTAATAAGTATATCGACCGATTTGTTCAAAACACTGATTCATTCACGTTTTCTTAATTTCATTATTTTAGTTCAATCATATCCATGTAGCACTGTGTTCCCTCTTTTATTTTAACCATGTCCACATAGTACTAATTTGGGTCCCACATGGTAACACTTTATTTTAAGGTGTCATAATACAGAGAAATTACCTAATTAAGTACTTAGTAGTAGCCATTGTACTTACATGAAACAAAATGTACTTACCAGGTAACTAAGTTATGGAACAGCCTGTAATTACAGTTTGTTATTATGTAGATGTAATAGGCAGCTACTGTTACACATATGTAACAGACCGAGTCTGTTACACAGCTACTAGTACACTTAAGTACAACCTTGATACACTTTATTTTAAGTAGCTTATGCCTGTGTAACATTCTGTCATTTTAATGTAATTAGAAAGGTATTACATGTATTTAAGCTGTGTACTGGTGGGTTAACTCAAACTAAGGTGCAGCTGGATAAGGTGTACAGTATAGATACACATGAAGGACACTTAAATACAATCTTGATATACTTTATTTTAAGTAGCTTATGTCTGTGTACTTACATTTATAATTACGTTGTATAAAGTCTGCAACACATATGTAACAATCTTTTGGTTACATAAGTAGCTGTGTAACAGACCTGGTCTGTAACATATGTGTAACAGTAGCTGCCTATTACATCTACATAATTACAAACTGTAAGTACAGGCTGTTCCATTACTTAGTTACATGGTAAGTACATGGTAAGGACACCTCAAAATAAAGTGTTACAAAAAACAAACAAACAAACAAAAAAGTAAGTACAATGCAAAAACAGATATGTACACAATAAGAGCATTGCATCAAATGATTAATTTAAATGTAATTACACAGTAGTTAAGACCACCTAACATTAAGTGAGATCCTAATTTGTAACAAATTCTTAAAATGTAGTCACAAAACCTTGTTTTGTGTGCAGGGCTCCATATAAATGTGCTGATTCATTCAGCAACAAGTGATTGTCTGTATGAGAGAGTCATTGAATCATTCACACAGCTGTTTCGTTTAGGAACACAACTACGATGTGTTGCATGGATAAGCGTCACGGTCAATCTGCTTGGATTTAGTTTGGAATTTTTCCTTTTAGTGCATCAAAAATAGACAAAGTAACTAAAAAAACATTTCTCGGTGTGAACTTTATTCACCCGTTGTATAAAAAATAATATTATTTAATTATATACTGTAGTTTTATAAAATTGTGTAGATGACACTGTCAGTGGCTACACAATATTGATAATATATCTTTTTTTAAGTGACTTAAAGCTGCCTCAAAGAGAAACGGAAACACAAAAGCAACCACAACAACAACAGCAACAACCCTCCATCCCTAGTCTTTCAATAATTCTTCAGTGGTTCTAATTAGTGTAATTAATTCAGTTTAATGAGCCCTCTTCTCTCAGTCTACACCCTCTAAATCATGCCATGACCACTTTATAAGGAGACCGAATGAGCACTTACGCTTAATGTAGGTTTTTGTAAATGGCTTTAATCCACAGGTGACGCTATTGTCTATGAGAGCTGCGTGAAGGATCGAGGTCTGAGAGCTTTCATGAAGAGAGCACAGGCCAAAACACATGACGTCACGCCAGGAAAACCACGAGCCCCACTGCTGATAGTCTTAATTAGCTTTCTGACTCAATTAGTTTTGTTAATGAGCGTGTTGGTTGTAAGCTAGTGTTTTGGCTGGTGAAGACTAATTCATAATAAGCCACACTTCATTTCAGCTCTGACCTTTTTTTCTGTCTTGTTATTCGGTTTTGTTCTTAACCTTACCTCTAGCATTTCTCGTCACGTCATCTGTTTCTGCTGCTTCTGTGATGTTCCAAACTCTTCTTTCTCACGTCTGTCTCTTTGTCTTTTTCTTTTTACAGCTAGGATTGTGTAACAGAGTGAAAAGAGCAGCCTCATCTACATTCTCTGAGCTTCAGGCTCAACTCACATCGACTACAAGACACTAAATGTGACAGACCAAACAAGTCAAACACACTACAGACAGACATCAGAGAAACCTAAACACAGATCGCTCTAGTGAGACTGTCCAAAAGTCACTCTGAATAAAACATGTCTGCTCTATTTGCCTCTGAAGCTACCTGATTAACTGATCACTTGGTTTCTTGAAGGAAACATGATAAATGTTTGCAAATGCAGATCTATAAAACGGATAGTATGTGTCTAAATCACTAAAAAGGTTGTTCAGGAAATGGTAGGATTAGATGGGCTGCACTGTATGCTTTTGATTCACTAATATGAACTGGTTCATCAACAGATTTGGAGTCATACATATCTGAGTATTATTTGGACTGCACTGGTTGTGTTGTGTGGATGTGATTCACTAATAAGAACCGACTCATACAGGTCATTCTGAATTAGTTAGACCCTATTTTTTTGCTGTATTGCTTTGATAAACTAAAAGTTAAATAAAACTAAAATTAAAACTGGCTTAAGAGTTATTTGTTCTGGCATTAGTTGGACTACACTGGCCATGCTGTATGGATTTGACTCAATAAAAAGAATTGGTAGCTAATGGTCATTCAATCAGGGATCAATTGACCGTTCGCAAAGAGCTTGATTGACAGGCGATCTGACCAATCAGAACGCAGAGATTATCTGCCGCCGCTGCTATCCGCCATCTTGCCCG
>JAFVLL020025794.1:38870-50996 GCA_021397915.2 Tor tambroides | reverse complement strand
AAGTTCTTAGTAATGCATGTTACTAATCAAAAATGAAGTTTTGATATATTTACAGTAGGAAATTTACAAAATATCTTCATGGAACATGATCTTTACTTTATATACTAATGATTTTTGACATAAAAGAAAAATCAATAATTTTGACCCATACAATGTATTTTTGGCTATTGCTAAAAATATACCCCAGCGACTTAAGACTGGTTTTGTGGTCCAGGGTCACAAATGATTAGGCTGAAAAATATTTTTAGCGATGTCGCCCAGTCCTGATATGGAGCTAAAAGATGAGGTAACCATCACGGTCTCCAAGGCAACAGCAGAACAAGGTCACAGCGCCTTCCTCGCCTCAGCCTCCACCCTTTTTCCTCTCTCCTCCGCTTCTGCCTCTGTCACCCTCTCTAAATGTGTTGCTATGCAGACTTTGTGATGCTCAAAATTCACAGGAAGTGGAGGAGGTGTGAAAGCAGTCAAGGTTAAAAGAAAGAGCAGAGAATCAGAGAGAGAAAGAACGACAGCATTGACGAACGTCTGCAGATCTGTTACTCATTCCTCCTGCGTTACATTCACCCACACAGCAGCGCGATCAGGAGACTGTTTAGTACTTAGCCTTAAAAGCTCTGCACATACAGCACATAAATAAATGATGATTAACTCCCCCTGCTTTCTGATGAAATATCGGAGCAACGGAAGCTCTCCAGCACAGCGAGCGGATTTCCTTCAGAAAAAGCTGAATAAGCCAGAACTTAATGACCAGACAGTAAAAACATTCGGGGCTAATACAAAAGCAGAGACATTAAGGGATTATTTTCAGCACATTATTCCCACAAATATAAATATGTTATGTTGTTACACATAAGGACAACACAGAGAAGGAGGGGTAGATATTAGGGCTGCACAATAAAGTAAAAAAAAAAAAGCTTTTTGATTTTATTTATACATTATTTATATGTTTTAACTAATGGAACCATTATTTCAAGCAGACATACACTATTGCCAAGATCTTTAATGCAACATTAGTTACATTTTAGGGCTGGGCTGAAATGGATAAAAATATTTTTCTGCCTAATATTTTCTAAGATTTGTCTCAATATTTCGCTCTCAAATAGTGAAAAAGAGGAGTCAGCAGGATATTTCACACACACCAGGATTATTATCGCTAACTAAAACAAAATATTTATTACTTGAAATAAAATAAAAATTAATTAAAAATAAAATATAAAAATGTACACATTTTATTTTTATTACTTGAATTAACATTAACTTTAATAAAAATATAAAAGCTTAAAATTTATTTTAATTTAGTTGAAGTTGAAGTACTAAAATAACTAAAATTTAGTTAAAACTATATACACACACAGTTGATTGTTTTCAACAACATTAAAATATGATGAAATGTTCAATATATGAACGTCACAAAGACTTCCATGAGATTTTTTGAGGGAATCTACTCTAAACCGTAGAATTCGTTTTGAAGCAATTTAAGTGAAGCATTAGTCCATTTTAAAACCATGGAAATGAATCGAACCTATAATTTGTACTGTGAAACACACGCACATGCACACACAAAGATATTTAGAAGACTGTTGTGATCCAAACTTTCATTTATAGACCAAATAAATAAATTAACTCATGAAACTACTTTTTTGTTTCACAGAACAAAGTCATACAGGATTAAAACAAGATACGGGTGAACTGTTTAAATCACTGTGTAAACATCTTAACACTCTCATACTCGAGACACAAAGGATAGTAAATCTAATCTAATGACATGGTCTTTAAGAATCCTAATGGCCAAATAAAAAGCGCATTAAAATCATCAGAATATTAGATTGCGGATATGCAGCATGCTCATGAAAAAACATGTGCACAGCCCAATGTTCAAAACAGAGATCAGTGGCATAAACAGCTCATGCTAATCCAGTAAAAACACAATGAAAAGAGCCCTAACCCATGATTCCCAGCCACTCAACGACAGCATTACTGAGCTTGTCAAAGGGTGCGGCTATTTCGAGGAAAACAATCAACAATGAAACAATGGTGAGAGGGGCATCTAAAGATGAACCATCTACAGATAAATGGAAAGATGAGTCAAGGGTTTGGTCTTCAAATGAAACTAAAGCAGCAGGTGGAATACAGAGGGAATCATTCAGGAGGAATTGTTTTCTGAAGCAGGGAGGGCGTCAGGCTGGGGGGATGGGGCATCCTGGCTGTCAAAATCCATCAGAAACATGCACCAGCACCTCTGGCAGGAAAGGAGGGGGGTTGTCGGGTTCAGCAAGAGATGTTATACCTATATATATATATATATATATTTAGAGATCCAATGATGCTTGACATTCCAGTCAAAGCCTCTTGAATGTTTTGTGTGCTGTAAGTTGTTTACTATGCCTTTTGTTTCATTTAGAGTGTTATCAAGCTAGAATTTTTTTAATGTTAATGTTAATATATATATATATTTTTTTACTGATTTTCACTTGCAATTTTCTACACCACATTATTCTTCTTGTTGCCTTCTTTTGTAATTTACTCACTCTCATGGCATTCAATGGAACACAAAAAAGGAAATTTTGTAGAATGTTCATGCTGCTCTTTTGCATTAAACATTTTTTTCAGATAAACAGACCGAAATTCATTATACACTGAATTCCTCTCCACTGAAGTTGCAATATAGTCCAAATACAAAATATTGTATTGAGAGTTGTTTCTCCAACCCCCCACCCCCTCCCGCCTCAGACTCGACGCTCACGCGGGATGCCAGATTGAGGATACGCGCCAGGAACGAGTGCAATTGACAATGGAAGTCTGAAATCCACTGAGTCCGAAATTTTTGTGTGAGCTTTTCGTATTCGTCATCCTAAAAATTTGTCACGCACACAAACCTTGCTCACAGAATCCAATGCGTATTAATTAATCCGTTGCGAAAAAATTTGCAAAACAATACAATATGGAGTCTTCAAGCAGTGGGGGATGATTTTGTTGTCCTCTCTCTTCTTAAAAAGAGAAAAAGAAAGGAAATATTGCATCCATCCAATCCTGAGATATAGAGAGGAAGGAGAGTTCCACCTCCTTATTAAGGAGTTCTGGGATTATCATGGGCGATTCAAAGTTTACTTCAGGATATCAGTGACTCAGTTTGATGCTTTGCTAGCGATACTGGAGCCACATATTAAAAAGACGACAACCAATTTCAGTGAACTCAGTGTGCAAGGACCTTTACAGTGTTTTGTGCTGCGAGACAAAGTAGATCAACTTGTCAGACGCCATTCTGGATTTTGGCGTTTGCTTGTACGGTGGATCTGAACGGTCAAAACATCTTTCAAAATGCTTGCTACAGATGCGAAAAATGCAGAAAATCAAACCCGATCCGAATTTTATGATGGACGAAAGTATCTGAGGCAGTGTGTAAATGTGATTGACACAATGCGTGGTCATATTTATTTGTTAAAAATTTTCGGTTGAAAATTTTGGACTTGTGTTTTGGAAATTTTGGAAAGTGTGCAATTACCTTTACATTGTATGGCAGCGTATATAGCATTTATATGTCTCTAATAATAGAGTTTTTTACATGAACGCAGATTTTTTTTTCAATCGTAAAATCTGCAATCTCTGACCCAGTTCGTTTGCTGGCTTCCATGGCTGCAACACACTGTGTCTTCCGCCATCTGGCATCCCAGGGTGTTGAAATACTATTGGCTAATTTGGCAGTGGGTGGAATCACACAGACCAAAACAAAAACAGACATTCTGACACGGAAAGCATATTTCAAAGTAAAATAACTGGCTGTAGCACTGTTTTTTTTTTTGGAGAAACAAGCATGTGTTAGAAGTCATGACATACAGGCTTATAAAAAAGGATTTATAAAGGATTGATAATAATCTTTAACTGCATATTAACATCATACTAACATTGTCTAACGAAGACATAACACTTTCAACAGGTGAGACTGCATTTAATCAGTCTCAGTATATTCTCAGAAAAAAAAAGCTGTCACTGGGGCAGTACCTTTTCAAAAGGTACACCTTAGTAACTAAAGTGTCCACATTGGTACCTTAAAAGTACATATTAGTACCTAAAAGCTACCTAAAGTATACCTTTTGAAAGGTACCGCCCCAATGACAGCTTTTTTCTTGAGAGTGTAGGTTGCCACAAAGAGCCCAAACAAAGAAACAGATATGGATACGCAAAATACATTTTAAATGTCTTTGTTAAGACATCAGATAAAGAACTTGGTCACACTTTATATTAGGTAGGCCTAACTACTATGTATTTACATCAAAAAATAAGTACAATGTACTTATTGTGGTCATATTGTATTGCAAAACACTTTTGCTGCTATTGAGATGGGATACGGGTGAGGTTAGGGACAGGTTTGGTGGTACGGGTAGGTTTAAGGGTGGGTTAAGGTGTAAGGGATGGGGCAACAGTGTAATTCTAAATGTAATTACAGAAATGAATTACAGATGTAATTACATATAGGTATTTTTAAATATATAAGTACAATGTAAACACATGTATGTACACAATAAGTGCATTGTATCAAATGATTAATTTAAATGCAAGTACATAGTAGTTAAGACCACCTAATATAAAGCGGGACCAAGAACTTTACTGGGCTCAAGAACTTTACTGGGCTCATGATGGCAGTGGAAAAACAAGCAGCCGTCTGCACGGCACCGGGAGAGCAGCGCTCCAGCAGGGGATTAGTACCATATGGTGAAGGCCAACAGCCGCAAGGCCATGAGTAAATAACAACATGTTTTCATTCAGGGAATTCAGCTCCCCATGTGTACACAACCCAATCCCACCCAATAAACATGAACTGAGAGAGAGAGAGGCCGTCACAGTCTGACACGCTGCCATTTGGAGACAAACTTCTGACTTCCAACGAAGTTAACTGGGATTTAAACTGGCGTATGAGCTAATCTAGTTTGGCTGACTCATCATACGGTTAACTTCAGTGTCGCACATGACAGGTAGGCCCATACAACCTAGGCTACACCATCAGACTTAACTAGCTGCAGGGCTACAATAACAGTGTAAATATTGTTTCTCTTAAACTTTTTTTGCCAGTAGAACTTTTACAGTTGCCAAGCAACACTGCACACTTCGCTGTTCTAAAATCATTGGAATGAACTGCCTCTCACTGCCTTATCTTACAACATCGACAAACACTGTTTAAAAGTCATTTCAGTGTTGGAACTATCTATTCAATAAAATAATAATAATAAAATTCATAAAATTTCACTAACAATTTTAGATAAAATGTAGGCAAATTTATATAAATTTTGAAGAACACAGAGGAGTGAGGAGGTGTTTACTTACCGTGCAAATGGAATGTAGGAGATGCTGTACCTAAAAACACACAAACACACAGTGTTAATACCTAATGTCCCATTAAAAGCTTAGCAGATTCAAAACAAAACAATCTGAAAATAAAGGAGGAAATCCATAAGTACGTCATAGATGCCAGTTACAGCTTGCTTTTAAAGTAATGAAATGATGTAATAGTAGATGTGCTTTCACTGAGTTCGTGTTTTTGAAAGCAGTCTGTTACATTTATTTGACCAAAAGTAGTTAAAAAAAAATAAAATAAAAATAACACTGAAATATTATCAAAATTGTTTATATATCACGTTTATATATATATATATATATATATATATATATATATATATAGTCACACACACAGAGAGATAGATAGATAGATAGCATAACAATATATACAACAATACAACAATACAAAGTATGAAGGATATACAGTCTAAAATATGTCCCAAAATAAGCCCCATGTTTCAGCTGATTAAAAATCTGATTAGGGATTTGTTACACACAACTGACTTCAAATGAAATGTTAATGCACTGACAGCTTCTCAGAAATGTCTAGCATCAAGGAATCCTCCCTACAGATTTCCCAGTATCCTCTTCATACATGTGGTTCAAGTGGTTGCCAGAGTGACTGTTGTCAAAGGAAGGCTGGCGGTGGTCTGTGTAACAGTGTGAAGGAAGAGAATTCCTCACAGTGAAATTGACTGCAATTACATGGCCAATAAAATCTGGCCCATTGATGAGTGAAAAACTGGGCAGGCAGGAGCGCTCAAACAACCATCTTCACACACACACACACACACACACACACACACACACAAACACACACACACACACACACACACACACACAGTTCCCTCTCTGTTCCTCTGACTAGCTATCAAACCAGAAATGCTGTGTAAAATACTATATAACCTTCGAAGTTTAAGATCAATTGAAACTTTTCTTAAACTTTCAGGCATAGCTTTGTCAAAGCAACATGCAAAGTTTGTTTTGAAGAACTTTTCTTTTCTAGTTCTAACAGAGAGAAACCGTGTGTGTGGAATGCATATAAACTTAGACATTTAGGTTTAATGTAGGGAAAAAAATAAATAAATAAACTCCATAAACACACATTCCTCTCTCATCTCATGGAGTTTGTTGCAGAGTAGTGAAGCGGTGAGCCTTGTCCACCTGGTTCGGCACCTGTGCGCTGCTCGTGGCCAAGTGAAGGGGTCAGGACACGCTTAGAGGATCAGATTATTTCTGCTGCCCAGTTCCACTTAGCTGCTTTAGTGGCACGGGAATACTGCCCGTAATGCCCGTCTCTCTCTACCTATCATTTTTGGGCAGCGAGCAGTCTTTAAGAGCTCCCTCATGTATTGTAAGTCCAAGCGTGAACAAACTTACAGTTGAAAAAAAGATACATTGAAATGGATGTGGTTGCTAGGGTAGTTTCTCTATTATACTCTCTAGATATGGCCCTCCTTCAGTATAGGTCTAGGATTCTTTTTTCACCTGTTTTAAAGGGATATTTCACCCAAAAATGAAAATTCTGTCATTAATTACTCACCCTGATGTCGTGCCAAGCCAGTAAGACCTTCGTTCATCTTCAGAGCATAAATTAAGATATTTTTGATGAAATCCGAGAGCTCTCTGACCCACATAGACAGCAACGCAACTGAAATATTCCTAGACCCAGAAACGTAGTAAGTACATCAGTCAAACAGTCCATGTAACATCAGTGGTTCAACCGCAGTTTTACGAAGCTACGAGAATACTTTGTGTGCAAAGAAAACAAATATAACAACTTTATTCAACAATTCTTCTCCAAATCACATCTTCTGCCATTATCGAGAGTACCACTGGATGTAAACAATGCATGCGCGTGGTGCTGCTGGCATAGAACATGCATGCACTGCGCCTTGTTTAGGTGCAGAAGAAAGCACACGCATACATCGTGGTACTCTCGATAATGGCGGAATACGTGATTTGGAGGAGAATAATTGTTATTTTCGTTTTCTGTGCACAAAAATTATTCTCGTAGCTTCATAAAATTATGGTTGAACCACTGATGTCACAGACTATTTTAACGATGTCCTTACTACGTTTCTGGGTCTGGGAACAATTCAGTTACATGGCTCTTTATGGAGGGTCAGAAAGTTCTTGGATTTCATCAAAAATATCTTAATTTGTGTTCCAAGATGAAGGAAATGTCTGACGAGTTTGGAACAACATTAGAGTGAGTACAGAATTTTCATTTTTGGGTGAACTATCCCTTTAACACCCAGCAGATGAAAATCATTTGATTGCTTAGAACAGAAATAGCACAAAACACACAATTTACGGTATCGTTTAATTTCTTGGCAAAAACAATGCAGACTGAATTATGTGCCAAAGTTTAATAGGGTTTTGGGTTTGTTCAACTCCCTAAACCTAAAGGTATAGTCACTTTTACTGCTGTTCTGCTCATTTTTGCCAGCAAAATCCTGCACAACAATTATAAAATGCTTGCATTTTTTCTTAGTTTCTTGACAGAATGTTTTCCTTATTCGTAATGAGCAACATCTTCAATCAGTTACACCTACAGTATTCTACCTACAGTATATAATCACTTCTCTCATTAGTCACATCACTCATTCTGATCACGTGCCTATTTTTTGGCCCACTTTCTCACCTTGCCAAGGACTCAACCACCTGCCTCTAAACCTCCAGCCAGACACTGATGACAAATTGCACGCATGGTTTAATTAACAGGTAATCAGCCTACACTAGTAGATGCTCATGCAGCAGGGTTCCAGGGAAGAGCAGAACAAGCTGCTAATTTGTTTTAGGTACCCTGAACACAGCACTACCGAAAATGCTCAGGTCTTTAGCTTCTGGCGTTTAGATTTAGCATTTGGCCTAGCAGTTAAATTCCAGGATAAGCTTCATGAAACACTTATACACAAACACTGAAATCATGATATCACGAGTACACAAGTAAAACTTTTTCTTTAGATGACAGGTCAGCAGGCTGGGCTAGTGCACATAATAATATAAAATTCAGTTGCCACCTAAAAGAAATGTGTGATTTCTAGTTTGCAGAATCTATTATAACTAAAATAATTATATTAAAATGGATTCATTAATGAGATGTCTTTTGAAAGAATTTCAATTATTAAAAAAAAAAAAGGGGCCGATCTTTAATTGGTTGGGAAATTATTTTTTACTGATCAATGGAACAATAATAAAAATCCTAAAATTCCACAGACTTTCAATGAAATTTTATCCATCCATCCGTGTATAATTAATACTATATTTCATTCAAACGTTAATTTGAGGCTCTGCCAAGCCAATTTGTTTTGAAAAACTTTTTCCCCCCAGTTACTTTCAGTTCCACTAATAACAAAAAAAAAAAAAAAAATTAACTTTCTTTAAAATCTTTTAGAAACCATCTTTAACATGAAATCTGCTGAACATAAACAAACTACAAAACTAAAGTCTCTAAGTAAGGGTAAGACAAACATTTTAACAAAGAGATAATAAATAGTTCTTGAGATTTGTTTCAAACAATAATCATTGTAAAACAGTTTTTTTTTTTTTCTTTCTTTTTTTTTTTTTTTTTAAGATGATTGACAGTCTATCACTTACCATGTCATGGCCAAAAATTGCAAAATGCAGAAGATGATCGCCAGACCCCTTTTGTTCCACTACCGGCCAACAAAGAGAAATAAAATATTAATAATGTACATTTTCTCAAGTGAATAGTCAACCGAATATCAGCAATAATCCAGTTATGTTGGAAGCTTACCCAAAACACTGCACATAATGTCAACACAAGGAATAACTGGGGGAAAAGCACACACAGGTTAAGAAACCATGATCAAATAACCGTGGCATAGCAAAAGATTTTTCATAGAGGTTTATGCTTGTATATATGTGGAAACAATGCACCTATCAACAGCTGGTGAGATAAACAATCTGGGATTACTCCAGATAATATGATATTAGTGAGTCAAACACCTATTATTCTCTTTATGGGTGGCAGTAATCCAGAATAACTAAATAGCTTTAATGTTAAGCACTTTATATTTTGAGTCTTCAATGAGAACTGCAATCAAAACAACATCACAAGAAGGTGCCCATCATACTTCTGCACAGACATATGTAGCAATCATTTGATAGTCTGGTTACAACAAGCTTCGTATTGTGTTGTGCTTGAGCAAGTGTGAACAGATTCAGACCAAAAACAGATTATATGGGAAAGTGTCACACAGAGCAACTGTGATTTTTCTGGATTACTACAGCAGCCCTTTGAATCTCTTAATGCCTCATAGTCCCTCTAAGAGCCTCCAGATTTGTGACTGTAAAAGGCTTGAGCATTCCTTCTGCCCTGTTAGCCTGCATGTGCATATCTGTAATGTCCCAGGCAAACTATATGCTAGTTTCATGGTCTCATATCACACACACTGTCTTTCTTGCATTATTTTATCTCTATAATATATCTATATTCTCTATTCTGTATCTATATTCTGTGTGCTTATTTGATGTCAAAATATGCTGTGATATATATATATATATATATATATATATATACACACACACACACATATACACACACACATATATATATACACACACACATATATACATATATATATATATATTATATACACATACATACAACAGTGCAGCTACTTAGAAAATAAGATGCCTGACACAACAGTCAATTCAATTTAGTGCTCATTATATAAAAATATTTAATATTTTTTAACTAAAACATCTTGTAAATTTTTTATTTATTTATTTTTTTTTGAAAAGTATGCTTGTCCATTTTTATTTTCTTAAATTCACTTGGATTGACATTTTGTTATCTAATATAATGACAAGGTAAAAAGAACATCTAATAAGGAGAATATCTAATAAGGATGAGTCAGCTGTTCTGCTACGAGGTTAAATTCGCCTTTCCAAAATGTCTTTTCTCATTAGCTCTCCAGTGCTGACGCAGTGTGGTGGGCCAGAGGCTTTCTTACCAGCACCATAATGGTAGCTATAAGCCTGGTGGGCTCAAACATTCGCTTCAGCTGTTTGAGGGGGCCCATCAAGAAACAGGTGCTGTGAAGAACAGAGACACAGAATGAGATGAATTCACAAGGCACATGTATCCATCACTCACAGTAACACCAAAGTTGCTCATTAGGTGCATTAATCAGTCATTAAGCATCATTAAGCAAAAGAATATGTTGATAATATTCCCATTTTTATGCATTTTCTCCAAACTTATTTCTATACAGATTTCAACTGTAGGTAAAATACAACAATACTACAATACACAGAAAAAGCATAAGCACAGTTGTATGCAGTGTTACATGTAAACAGAATTAAAGGGTCCACCCCAAAATGAAAATTTTGTCATTAATTACTCACCCTCATGTCGCTCCAAACCTGTAAGACCTCCGTTCATCTTCGGAACACAAATTAAGATATTTTTGATGCATTCTGAGAGCTGTCTGACCCTCCCATAGACAAGAATGTAATTAACACGATCAACGTCCAGAAACATAGCAAAGGAGATTGGTAAAATAATCCATGTGACATCAGGGGTTCAACCATAATTTTACGAAGCTATAAGAATACTTTTTGTACACAAATAAAACGAAAATAATGACTTTATTCAACAATTCGTCTCCTCCACATCACCGTAGCACCATTTTGGGGAGTATCCACTGAACTCAAACAGCGTATGCTGTTCTGTGTCAGCTGCACCACACGCATACGTTTTCTGTCGCTTACGCTTTGATTTGTATGAAAACAGCGTATCACCGTGTTTCTGGACGTTGAACGTGTTAATTCCATTGTTGTCTATGGGAGGGTCACACAGCTCTCAGAATGCATCAAAAATATCTTAATTTGTGTCCGAAGATGAACGGAGGTCTTACGGGTTTGGAGTGACATGAGGGTGAGTAATTAATGACAAAATTTTCATTGTGGGGTGGAGTAACCCTTTAACATTCCATGATATTTATTTAATATACATGCATGTCCAACAGATTTTGATAATTGAATCATTTTGCATGTGATGGCTCACATGATGAAAGAATGTTCAGAAGTTGATGAGATTCAACTGAGATTTAACTCATCAGGTTAGAACGTCAAGCAATATGCATTTAATTATTGTGAAAATTGTGGGCAATTGTACTTTTTTGTACTTAATTATGCATTCCAAAACACATGCAATTTGTCTAAATTAATAAGAAATTCAAATCTGATGTGAACAAGAAAAAAATAGTTCAGAGATCTGAACTTACTGTCTTAAGAAAATCATGCCAACGTGATTTTGAAAAAATTTAAACATGAGAAATAATGATATTTAATCATTTAATCATAACTTATTTACTTTGAATCAGATTTCTGAATAGTAATCAAATCACTGAAATAGAATTCAGAGTCAGACAGACTGACTAAAATGAACTAAATAGACACTATTAAACAGAGGTGGGACCAAGTCATTGTTTTGCAAGTCACAAGTAAGTCTCGAGTCTTTGCATTCAAGTCCCGAGTCAAGACAGACAAGTCCCAAGTCAAGTCCCGAGTCAAAATAGGCAAGTCCAAGTCGAGTTGCAAGTCCTCAACTTTTAGCTTCAAGTCTTAAACAAGTCATTAGTGCTCTTTGCCCAAATTAGTGTCTCAGTATTAATATTTGGTATTACCATATCAAAGTTATAGTAATTTATATCAGGAAGTCGGTTAGAATATGTTTTACATAGTTTAATTTCATGTGAGATGGGTGCCCTTAGTAAAACTACTCAAGTTCAATTTAGGGATTGTGCCAAAATAGGACAA